>JANVCJ010074369.1:0-12089 GCA_026413505.1 Epizoanthus ramosus
GATTTGATTTGATTTGATTTGATTTGATTTGATTTGATTTGATTTGATTTGATTTGATTTGATTTGATTTGATTTGAAAAATTCTTGCAAACTGTTACGAGAGCACGTTTTTGAGTTGACGTTTTTGCCCTACTTTGCGCTGCTTCTGTATTTGTGCCGTTGTCAAGCAGGAAGTGTCAGAAGTCAGTAGTACACAAAACCTATGGACGACGGGTGCATTTAGTAAAAGCTGGGGGAAAACAGCAGTGACGAATACAGCTACAAAGGTTGTGCTTGGCGTGTTTCTCCGACGTCGTACTTCAGGATCTTGTGCGTGAAATGGAATAATTCGCCGGAACTTCAGCTGAGACCCTTGTGGAAATACAAAATGGAAATTGCTTTTTCAGAAGTCAATGCAAGGGTCGACTTTAGATCTCGGAATTACCGTTAAAAACTCTAGTTGATTTGGCATTTACTGCGCAAATGACATTTACGTCTCATTTGGTGTTGGATTTTATTACGCGCTTCGCGTATATTTCTGCGACATAAATGTTTTTCCTTCGTTGCTTGTCGACTCACTGCGGTCATGGTCTCCATTTTGAGTGCATAGTTTGTTCTATAAATCCTTATAGTGTTAACCCTAGCCTTAGGACTAGGCTCAGCCAAACACTCGATACGGAACATACCTATCTTACACTTGCACTTGGAGGGGGACATTGGGGGGCTCCGGATACCGCAACACCGCAAAAAAATAAAAAAATCACCGTATCACCGCAAGAAAAGTTGATGCAACACCGCCACCGCGATATGTTTTTAGCACCATGATTTAATGCCAACAAAGATCTGAACAAGGAACACCAGCACGGCAAAGGCCTGCAAATAATTTCGTTTCACCGAACACCGTAGCTTTAAAAACAAAAACATCGCACACCGTAGGGTTTGAGATCACCGCAACACCGCAATGTGGGAATTTATTCACTGAAACACCGCACACAAAACTGAGCAACACCGCAACACCGCAAACCACAATGTCCTCCTCTATTCTACATGTATGATGTAGGCAACTTCATATAGTTTTCTAAGACTTCACTGGTCTGATCAAGGGCATGTTTCACATAATTTGTAAAATATGATACAAAATGTGCAAAAAACAAACAGAGCTATGAAAAGACACATACTGTATGGTGATTGGTGATTGGTCTGTATGCAAAATACGTAAACAAGAGCTGGTTCACTTGATCAGGAGGAGACATGTTCAACTTAGTTGTTGTTAGAGACAGATTATGTAGACCTACCATAAGCAGAAGGCAGTTTCCAGCTATATCCACAGAGAATGGCTGCATTCTGCCTGTACTGGTAAAATCTACCAAATCCACTAATGTGTGAGAATCACTGAAACACAACAGAAAATAATCTTTACAAACACAAAAATGACAGAAGTTGGCACAAACCTCCACAGTTTAGGATATTCTCTCTCTGGGCAGTGCACATGTACTGTAGCATTGATCTGATATCAGTTTCATATATTAAAGGCATTCAGTCAAAGCGAAAAATACTTTCCTGGGTAAATCAAATAATTTATATATTACACTGAATTATTTTGCAAAGTTTTGAGGAACCAAAACCATGAGATAAACAACAATTAAGCAAAAACGTTCGCTTCACTGTTTGCACTTCGACAGTCATGGGTCCAGCCCTATTCCCAGGCCCCTTACCATTATTTTTGTTTTGATATTTGACCATCTCTTAAGTGGGAATGACAGGCCCATGACTGTTGTAAGTGCAAAAATATGCAAATGTTTTAGCTCTGCTCTCATTTTGTGTGATGGTCATAATGAGTAAGAATGGTTATTATAATTATTATTATTATTATTATTAAAACTCCACAGAGAAAAATGTAATTGAGTATATATATACATCTGTATAAAAAATTCTGTTAGTTTGCCCACAAAGTGTTTTTCACTTCAGGCTTCCTTTAAAACAAACTTGAAAACAGTAGCATGGAGGAGGACATTAATTTGTTTTGCCATTCCTAAATCCATTTTGACAGTATATGCTAACTTTCTGGCTTTTTCCAAATTTGTCAGTGGACAATGTGATTTGTTAATCATAGCTATAAAGGCTACTCTATTGCCATGGAAACCATATTTGCAATTAATACTTTTGTCAAAATACTATTACTTTTTTCTAAAAGTTCAGGTCATTCTACACTAACAGTTATTGATCATTCAAGAAAACATTAATTTTTTTAATACCTATCAGGAGAGACAGTTGAGTATTTGACAGATTGCCGTGACCGGACTGCCCTCTTTCTGCTCACTGGTGGTGGGGGAGACAGAAGTGGAACTGGAGGCTCACCTGGGGACACTGAAAAATATGGAACAGAGCACTATGTGTGACATATCAGTGCATAGTTTGACAACCTGACTAGAATATTTATGGCATTGCATAGTTAAGTCCAAATGAGGAAGTGGGTAGAAAGAAGGCAGGTTGGGGGGGGGGGGGGCAGTGCAGTCTTTGGGAAACATTGCTGAACACCAAGGGTCATCAGTTGTGATTTCGCTGATGTTCCTGGGCTCCTGGGTGTTCTGAAAATAATTTGGAACTGTTATTTCAAAGTTCTAAATTGAAGTCTTCAAGGGAGGGTGGGTGAACTACAAGCTATCTTGTGATCTAACTAGTGCATAAAGTTAATAACAAAAATAATTTGTAAACGTTTTGTATCCTTTGGACAAGTTAGGCTGAGCTTATGTAGATGCTACTTCAGTTTATTTGTGATTTAATATTCGCTAAACCAATATTATTCATAATTAATTCCTGGCCATCCCTGCCGGTATTCAGTACCTGTGTGAGAGGTTGACGTTCTGTGTTTCTTTCCTGTTGTGATAAACAATCAAAACTAAATGTCAAATCATGTCACTCCTCCGCCGTTTACCTCGTCGACAAACGATGCGGATGTGGCGCTGCCGGGTTGTGCGCTGGCCTGGGGTTCCGGGACGGCATCCTCGCTCGCGTCGCAGTCCATCTCCATGGCGCGCAGCGTCGCGGCAGTGTCGGTGGTGAAATAGGGATTGCCGGTGCCGGCAGCAAAGATCACCACCCGCCCCTTCTCCAAATGCCGAATCGCACGTCGCCGAATGTAGGGTTCCGCCACCTCGCGAATCTCGATAGCGGTCTGCACCCGGGTGGTGACACCACACTTCTCAAGGGCATCCTGGAGCGCCAACGCGTTGATGACGGTGCCCAGCATGCCCATGTGGTCGCCGGTAACCCGCTCGATGCCTCGGGTAGAGGCGGTGACCCCGCGGATGATATTGCCACCGCCGATGACGATCGCCAATTCCACCCCGAGGGCGCTGACCTCTTTCAACTCGATGGCGATACGAGCCACGGTCTCCTCATCGAGACCAAAGCTCTTGGAGCCCATCAGGGCTTCCCCTGAAAGCTTGAGCAAAACACGCCGGTAGGCGGCGCTCCCCGGGGTGGATTGTTCCGGCACTTGGGACTCACGACCGGGCGTCAGCCCGCCGCCTCCGCGACCTGTTTCGCAACCTCAGCGGCGAAATCTTCGCTCTTCTTCTCGATCCCTTCCCCGAGTTTGAAGCGCACGAAGCGTCGCACCTGGATGTTCTCGCCAATCTTGGCCACCTTTTCGACGATCATCTCCCCTACGGTTTGATCGGGGTTCTTTACGAAGGGCTGCTCCAGGAGTACTGATTCGGAATAGAACTTCTCCATCTTGCCGGTGACGATGCGGTCGACCAGATGGTCGGGCTTGCCCGATTGCCGCACCTGATCGGCGAAGATCTCCCGCTCTTTCTCCAGCACGCTCTCGGTGACTTCCTCACGACGCAGAAACCGAGGTTCGGCGGCGGCGATATGCATCCCGATATCTCGTACCAGAGCCTGGAAGTCGTCGGTACGGCCCACGAAGTCGGTTTCGCAGTTGACCTCCACCAGCACGCCGATCTTGCCCCCGGCATGGATGTAGGAACCCACGGCCCCTTCGGCGGCCACCCGGCCGGCCTTCTTGGCAGCCGTCGCCAGCCCCTTCTTGCGCAGAAACTCAACCGCGTCATCCACCGAGCCGTTTGTTTCTTCCAAGGCCTGCTTGCACTGCAGCATCGGGGCGCCTGTACGCTCCCGCAACTCTTTGATCATCTGTGCCGTGGACATATTTCCGATTCTCCAATGTGTTGGATTGATTCTCATGTCGAGGAGCGGCCCCCAGGGCATTTCCTCAGTTGGGTCTTCAAGAGCTTTTCTTTTCTCTCGCCCAGACGCAAAAAAGGCCAGACCGGAAGCGTCTGGCCCTTTCTTGGGTGCCCGGGGAGAGCACCGCGGCAAATCCGCGGGCTTTTCTGTCTCTATTCCGCCGTAGCTTCCGCTGGAGCCTCCGGTGCGGCGGCCTCCGGCGCACCGGCCGCTGGTTCGGCGGAAGTCGCTTCATCGGCTGCTGCTTCAGGAGCAGCCTCCGCCGGTGGCGCCGCCGCTTCTGGAGCAGGAGCAGCTGGAACCGGCTTCGCCGGAGCAGCTGGAGCTGCCTCCTGCGGGGCATCTTTGCTGCGGATCATCTCCTGCTCTTTCAACTTGCCCGCGCCGGCCAGGTAGGCGTCGGCGATGCGGCCAGCAAACAGGCGGATGGTGCGGATGGCGTCATCATTGCCGGGGATCACGTAGTCGACAAGTTCCGGGTCGCAATTGGTGTCGACGATGCCGATCACCGGAATCCCCAACTTGTTGGCTTCGGCGACACCGATGGCCTCGCGCTTTGGATCCACCACGAAGAGAGCGTCGGGTAGCTGCTGCAGATCGCGGATTCCCTCGAGGTTGCGATTCAGTTTCAGGCGCTCGCGCTCAAGACGCAGCCGCTCCTTCTTGATGAGGGTTCCGTTGGGATCATCGAGCAGGCCTTCGACTTCCTTGAGCCGATCGATGGAGGCGCGGATGGTCACGAAGTTCGTGAGCGTACCGCCCAACCAACGGTGGGTCATGAAGTACTGACCACAGCGGCGCGCCTCTTCGGCCATGGCCTCCTGCGCCTGGCGCTTGGTTCCCACGAAGAGAAGCCTGCCGCCGGAAGCGCCCAGGTGGCGAACGAATTCCGCCGCCTCCATAAAACGCCGCAGGGTTTTCTGCAGGTCGATGATGTAGATCCCGTTGCGTTTGCCGAAGATATAGCGACGCATCTTCGGATTCCAGCGCCGGGTTTGATGACCGAAGTGGACTCCCGCCTCCAGGAGATCTCGCATGCTTACATGACTCACAGCTTGTCTCCTTAACGCTTGCTGAACTGGTACCGAGCGCGGGCACCTTTCAGACCGTACTTCTTGCGCTCTTTCTTCCGCGGGTCGCGGGTGAGGAACCCAGCCGTCTTCAGCTTGGGCCGCAGCTCTTCATTGAAGTCCACAAGGGCACGGCTGATGCCATGCCGGATCGCCCCTGCCTGCCCCGCGCTGCCGCCGCCCTTGACGGTGACTTTGATGTCGAAACTCTCGACATTCTCCGACAGCTGGAGCGGCTGCTTGACGATCATCTTCAACACTTCATTGGCGAAGTAGTTGTCGAGGGTTCGATCGTTGACCTGGATCTGCCCAGATCCAGGCCGCAGGAACACACGGGCCGTCGCGTTCTTGCGACGTCCGGTGCCGTAGTAGGTCAATTCACTCAAGGCTCTCTCCTCGCGTTACCGGATCTTTAGTGACGTCAGGCCCCAACCGCCCGTTTGAGCTCAAAGGGTTCGGGCTTTTGAGACTGGTGTGGGTGATCCGGGCCGGCGTACACCTTCAATTTGCGGTAAAGCTTACGGCCCAGCTTATTCTTGGGCAGCATCCCCTTCACCGCGTATTCCACAATCCGCTCCGGATGGCGCTGGCGCAGCCGCTCTGGAGTGATGGTCTTCAAACCACCGGGACGCCCGGAGTGGCGGTAGTACACTTTGTTCTGTTCTTTGTTGCCGGTGAACACCACCTTCTCGGCGTTGATCACGACAACGAAATCGCCCGTATCGGCATGTGGGGTGTAAATCGGCTTGTGCTTGCCACGCAGCAGGCGCGCCACCTGGACGGCCACCCGTCCCACCGGCACATTGGCCGCGTCAACAACATACCAATTGCGCTCTATCTCGGCGCTTTTCGGCGTAAAGGTCTTCATCGTACTTCCTGTCCGTTGAGATGCGCGCTTAAAAAACTGCCCCGGAATAGCGGTGAGGCGTCTCCTGGCGCTCCAAACCCTGCTTCCGCCCGCGCCTCAGCATCGCTGAACGTCTCGGCTGAAACAGGCTGTTTGCTGGCTGAGCTGACTGCGGGCCAGGCTGTTGGAGCTGGCTTCACAAGAGCTGGACTACAGCTGGCAGGTGCCCTCGGCGGCGGCGAATTTGCGTTCGCAGAGATAGACTGCCCCTTCAAGGGCGAAGGGCCGCTGATACTAAGGACCCGACAACGGCTTGTCAAGACCCTCGGGAAAATTCTCGCGCACCGTCTTTGCCAGGGCGTTACACTTCTCCCCTCAGCCCAACTCTACTCGAACAGGAGTTCTCTTGTGAACCACTTTGCCTCCTCCAAACCTTCTCCTCTTCCCCTGGAGGCTTCGCGATGAGTCGTTTCCTCCTGGGCCTCACCGGTGGCATGGCGAGCGGCAAGTCCACCGTGGCCCGCTGGCTCGCCGAGGCCGGCTTCCAGATGGTGGACGCCGACCGCCTGGTGGCGGAACTCTACGCCCCCGGCGGCCAGGGCGCCGCCGCCGTGCGCGACCTCTTCGGCGCCGAGTACCTGAACGACGAGGGCGGGGTGGACCACCAGCGGCTCGCCGGCCTGATCTTCGCCCAACCGAAGGCACGCAAGCAGCTCGAGGGAGTCATCCACCCACTGGTGGGCCAGCGGTTCCTCGAGATCGCCGCGGAGGCGGAGGGAGTGGTGGTGTATGAGGCCACCCTGCTGGTGGAATCGGGCAATGCCAAAAACTTTGATCTGGTGATCAGCATCGAGTCATCCAAAGAGGCCCAACTCGAACGGGCCATCGGCCGCGGCATGGACGGGGCCGCGGCGCGGGCACGGCTTGAGGCACAGGGGGATGGGGCGGTGCGGCGAGCGGGGGCAGGGCGGATCTTACGTAATGATGGGACGCTTGAGGAGTTGAGGACGGCGGTGGATGAGTTGATTGAGGAGTTGCGGAGAACCTCGGTTTAGCTCGTGGCCTTCACCGAATTGCCCCAGCGTAACCCCGGAAACCGTGCAAAGTCTCGATCCGCACAGCAAAGGGTGAGTCCATGCTCCATTGCCAGAGCTGCAAGGTGGGCGTCCATTACCAGATTCGCACGGACACTTCCTTCGCCCACAATCAGGCCCCCAAGAATTTCCTGATGCCTCTCCGTCGGCTGAGGAATCCAGGTAGAAGATGCCTTGAGCCATTCTTCGACCTACCCCCAGGCATCAACCACGGGAATCGCTTGCTCGAAACCGCGAGGGTTGGTGACCAAGCGTACGAAGGCTAGCAGCGAAAACCAAGGGAGCCCCACTTTGGGCCGCTCTGTCAGTTGCTGATCGAGCCAGTGTTTCGCCCTCTCATGGGCAGGCATGTCGCGAATTGAGACATAGATAAGCCGGTTGGCATCGACCAGGATCACTTGAAATCTTCGCCTTCGGCGATCGCCAGTGCCTCCGCCACATTATCCAGGTCGCCGATCAGGCAGCGCCCCGCTGAGAATGTTCTGGTGCGGAACTCCGGTGTCGCCTCTGCTGGGTGCTCGATCTGTTGAAGCCCTAGCCGCAACGCCTGGTTCACAAGGTCTTTGAGCGTCTGCTGGCTTTTGCGGCGCAGGCGTTCAATCGTGATCGCGATGTCTGGTTCCAGGGTCAGTGTGGTTCTCATGTTGCACTAAAGCATACAGGTCTTGATGTCTTGATGTCTTGATGTCTTGATGTCAAAATGGTCGGCTGCCCCGGCTGACCCACTGATTGAAGCTACTCAGGGCCAGCCAACCGCCCAAAGAACCCCCGCTCCTCCTCTGTCAAATACTCCGCCGACAACACAAACTGCGACCCCGCCTCCGGTAGGGGTACCCGAATCCGCCCCATCGACTCACCCAAGGCCTCGCAGTCGAGATTCATCAACGGCAACAATGAGAACACCCCGCAAAGCCCCACCACCTGCCGCACCAACGAACTCTCGATCTCAAGTTGGGCCGCGGGCCCCGGCTCGACCACGGTGAACAGGAAGCCCTCCTCATGGGCCGCCAAGGTCACCTCGCCAACGGCCCGGGCCCGTTGCCGACGGGCAGATACCTCGTCTGTAAACCGGGTGGAAGAGCCCCCGGAAGCGACCACATCGGCGATGAGATCTCCTACGCCATCGAACTCCGCCTCGAAGGCGATTTCGAACGTGCCGCGGTCTGTGGGGGTGAGTTCCACCCGGTTGCCGTAGATGGTGAGGCGGTGGCGTGGGGAGCTGATGTGGATCTCGAGCCCGCTCTGACGGACGGGCTCAAGGTTCGTGGCGAGATCCCGATAGGTACCATTGAATCGGGTGAGCTCGGTGGCTCGGGTTTCATCCTGGCCAAAGGCCAGGCTCCCAAGCAACAGACTGGCAACGCACCAGACAACGCAAGTGTGGAGGTAGCGCATCGAAGGGCTCCTGAAGCGGTGACCCGGGAAAACCCCTGGCCGCTCAGGAATAATACCCGCGGACGGTGCGCGCCTTCAATTTGCCGCCCTTCACCTTCATCTTGATCTCGTGGTACTTGCCCTTCTCGCCTTCCTGGTTGGAACTGTAGGCCACCAGATACTGCGACCGCAGCTCTGACTCGATCTCGTCGTACACCCCGAAAAGGTCCACCGATTCATTGATGTAGAAGGCCCGGCCGCCAGTTTCCTCCGCCAGCTTGTCCAGCTTGCGGCGGATACCGAAATCCGATTTGCCGATGCGGAGACCGATGGTGTAGATCGAAACACCGCTGCGCTTCGCGTACTCCAAGGCCTCCGCAAAACCGAGGGAACTCGAGGTGTCCTCGCCATCGGAGAGCAGCACCAAGGCGCGGCGCCCGCGGATGCCCCGGTAGTAGTAGAGGCTGGTGACGATGGCGTCGTGCAACGATGTGGAGCCGTTGGCACTCAAGTCTTGAAGTCGTTCCGCCACCGCCCCCACGTCGGAAGTGCGTGGCATCAAGAGGGCCGGACGATCGGAGAAGGCTACGGCAAAGCAACGATCCCGCGGCGTGATGATCTTCTCCAGGAATTCGGTCGCGGCACGCTGCGCCTCGCCCAGGGACTCGTACATGGAGCCCGAGACATCGATGGTGATGCCCAGACTCAAGGGCAGATCCTCCACCAATTCGAACTTCGCGATCTCCTGTGGTTTGTCGTCCTCCCATACTTCGAAGTCGGTGGCGGCGAGGCCGCGGATCAGACGCCCACTCTTGTCGGTGACGCTGGTGAAGAGTTCCACCAGATTGACGTCGACCTCTTCCATGTGGTTCGGTGCGTTGAAGAAGCGCACCGCCTCGGCCCGGGAGCCATCGTTCAGTTCCGCCGAGACCGTGAGGTAGGTGAGTTCCCTCGTGTTCGGCATCTGTACCACCGCCTCCCAGGGCGGCTTCTCCAGGGTGGCATGGAGATCTTCGTTGACCCGGAAGTCCACCGCCACCACCCGCATCTCCTCCGGCACCACCACCTCGGCCCGCACCGACACATCGCCCACTTCTACCGCCTTGCCACGCTCGGGCTCAAGGATCCGTACCCTCAATTCGCCCCGCGGCTGGTTGAGAATCACTTCGTCCTCGGCCACCAGTTCCCCTTCTTCATCGAACCCCTCTGCTTTCACGATCTGCTCGCGCGGGTAGGTGTCGAGCCGCAGTTCAGCGGTGAAAGGTGGACGGCGACGCGACATCTGGGCCGAGCCATCGAGGGAGAAGGTGACCTTCTGAATTCGGTCTCCCGTGACCAGGGCTTCGGCCCGCCACAGGCCGAAGATCACTTCGTCGGTGGGCGGAATGAGCACCAGGCTGTCGAAACCGGTGACCCGCTGCTTGTCCAACTCTTCGCCGATGGCCATCAACACCTCTTCCGGTACCGGCGGCGTATCCAGGGGAATGGCCTCCCGAGGTACCACGAAGCCACGGCTCAAGAGCAACTCTTTCTCGGAGATCTCATCCACCAGCCGCAGCCGCATGAGGAACTCTTGATTCGGTCGCAAGCGGCGATTCACCACCAGGGCGATGGGCTGCTCGGCCCCTTCCTTGGGCAGTGGTAATTGAAACCGCAAACGGAATCGTTCGAAGACCTTGCCTTCACGCTCCAAGCTGCCTTCCACCCGCAAACGCAACTCCTCGTTCTCGCTGTTTTCCCCCTCCGTATAAGTCTCGAGGTCGACATCGGCAGGCAGGGAGATCACCGCCTGGGTGAGGATGCGCAAGCCTTCCTTCTCGGGGAAGAAGATCTCCACCTCGGCGCCTTCGATGGGTGTTGTTTCCGCCACCTCGGTGGCCGCCGCACTCCGCGCCCAGGCCGCCAGATCGTCGGGGGGCTGGAGATACACCTGGAGATCCCTGGTCTTCGGCCGGTCTGGCAGGAAGCCGAAGAGGCCATCCACCCCGGTGGCTTCATCCACCGACAGGGAGACTTTGCAGACCGTGCGATCGAAGCGTTTGCCGCCGCGGATCAAACCCCGGAGTTCTTCCCACTGCTCAAGCCAGTACTCCATCTCCGGGTTGTAGAGCCGCCGCTTGCTGTCGATGGGCAACCACAGGCGATAGACCTCCGTTGGCTTGTCGCGGTAGAGCACCAACGGCCAGGGCGCCCCGGCGTAGGTCCATAGCTCGATGGGCTTGAAGGTTTCCGCGCAATCCACCAGCACACGCTCGGTCGGCGCGCCGTGGAGAAAAAGAAGCTGGGCCCGTTCGTCGAGAAAAGAGTCGAATTCCTGCTGAACCAACTCCTGGCGCTTGCGGATGCCCTCGATGAGTTCGTTCTCCACCGTGGACAGATCGGGATCCGTTGCCAGGTATTCGACGATGAACTGCTCCCGGCCGATGGTGTCGTCATCGAGCAGGTCGTTCAGCTGGTTCGCCGACAACAGCAAGCCGGGGCCGTCTTGCAGGAAGGAGCGCTGGTCTTCCAGCCACAAGAGAGGCACAGCGAAGGGAACATCGCCCAGCTTCTGGATTTCCGCCTCTTCGGCGGTGACCCACCAGAATCCGGCGGTCGCGAGGGTGAGGACGAGGAAGAGATGGCGGGTAGATTTCTGGATCATGGTGCTCATGGTGGTTTTTGGATCGTTGATCTCATGGTGGACGACATCGGCACGGCGAGAAGTTCTACACCGAGACGGTACACCGAGACAGTACACCGAGACAGTACACAGCGAGATCTTGTTTGCACAGAAGATGCCACGGAAACGGGGCAACGCCTGGAGGCCAGGGCCAGCGTAGACATCGTGGGGGTTGACTGCTGCTGGCGATGACGACGCCCCCCCTCTATACTCCGTGGAGCATGGCGCGGAGGATTGCTCGCCGCAACGCGGTCTGCCCCCCCGAGCCCACCACTCACCAACCGCGCAACTCATCGGTTCGTCGCTCAATGTACAGGATCCGAGCCGAACCTGCGCTCTCAAATCCAGGGGAACTTCATGCCAGTCGTCCGCCACAATGAGCCGATCGCCAGTTGGGAGGATGGAGATTTCGTGCAGGGCTACGCCCTCATCAACCGCAAGGAGGTGCGCCAGGACCGCAACGGTCGCGACTATCTGGATCTCGAACTGAGCGATGCCTCGGGCCAGCTGACCGCCAAGGTCTGGCCCGACAGTTCCGCCATCCGCGGCAACTACGCCGAGAAGGATTTCGTCGCCTTCAAGGGCACGGTGCGCAGCTACCGCGAGCAGCTCCAGGTCAATATCGACCACTGCCGCACCGTCAACGAGGATGACCGTAGCAAGGGCTTTGATGAAGCTCTCTTGATTCCCACCACGCCAGAAGACATGGACGATCTCTGGCAACGTCTCGAAAACATCTACCCCGGCGCTCTTGAACGCCCGGTTTTAAAGCGACTGGCGGAGGAAGCACAGCGCCGCTATGGCAGTGCTCTGCGCGAGCACCCCGCCGCCAAGACCATCCACCACGC
>JANVCJ010074380.1:2067-12086 GCA_026413505.1 Epizoanthus ramosus
GGAGGGAATATTATGTAGCAGCTGGTGCTGGAGGGAATATTATGTAGCAGCTGGTGCCGGAGGGAATATTATGTAGCAGCTGGTGCTGGAGGGAATGTGACAGCCAGTGATGGAGTAAACTGATGAAGCAGCAGCGAGTAAATAAGGCGGGGCGTATGAGTTTGGCATTGGACAAGGAAAAGTTTGAGAAATTACACTCTCTTAAACATCATTTCCTGCAGTTTGGAAGGGGTTTCTAGGAAAATTGTTAGTCAACCATGAATTCATTTTCAGATAATAGAGTAAGATTTGCTGGATGAGAACAGACATGCAGTCAGCATGGCTTGTGGAGTTCTATGTCACACACCGGCAACGGCATGATTTTTGTTACATTTTAGGAATAAAATACCGCAATTGCCATTTATGACAATTGGCACAAGTGGAAATATAATAGTTGGAATGGCACACAGTGCTAACTATCATGCCACTGTAGCTCTTTGACTCAGATTACTGATTACTGTTTTAATAACACTGATTAACCCTATCTGCTATCAGCTTGAAATTTATTAGCGGACAATTTGATGTACCAATCATAGTGTTAGATACTCCCCTGTTGCAATGGCAACCATGTTTATGAATGACATTTTTGTCAAAAACTTAACTTTTTCTGAAAATTTAATTTAAACTCGGATTTTTTTCACAGAAATTATAGATCTAGCCCAGCAAAGGCCAATTCTGTGTTTATAAATCAATTTGAAAATCAATTAAGGCAAAATTCTGACGTCATCAAAAATCCAAGATGGCTGCCATGAAAAAAAAATGGCTTCTTTGTGACAGCACATGATGTCATCATTGAATTTGCTAATTGCCAAGATGTACATCATTATGGCTTTGCTGCCTTTTATAATAACGAAATTAAAGAGGGGGGCCGATTCGGTCCCCCCGGTCTTCCTAGCAACAAAAAATAGCCCAACCCAGATAGTGTGAAATGCTACAGCTAAAGCTTTGGGTTTTTATTTGAAAAAGTTTTATGTATCGTATAAGATTTTATCCAGAGTAACAATGGATATTTTTAATATAGTATATTTATTTTACAACAGATTTGATGCTCTTTTGATGTCAGAGATCATGAACGAGAAGGAAAATATTGCAGATACATTCTTTGATTCTTTGTTGAATTTAAGATTAAATATTCCTTGTTTGGCAAGATACTGACATCAGTAAGGAGGTGATGTGACCATTTCTGTCACTGTGATCCAAAAATCTCAACTTAATGTTGTTGAGATGTTTCTAAATTGTTAACAATTTAATAATTTGCTGTAAATTGGATGCAGGATTTTCTTTTGTGCTATTTCCTTTAAGAAAAACAATATTAGAAATTGGCCAATCAGAGAGTGTGCTTGCACTGAATTCGCAATCAGTAATGATTGTTGCCTTCAGAGGGTGCTTTTCAAGAATACACCATTTTTCTAATGCAAAATTTCACTAGATTCAGTCCTTCGTGGGGGCTAAATGCGATGTTTTTGTTGAATTAATGAGCCAAAATGTGACCAAGTAATGACTTTTAGCCCCCACGAAGGACTGGATCTAGCTATATTTTGCATTAGAAAAGGCAACTATAAACATTGAGAAAACCTTTGCATGGCTAATTGAAGAAGTAGTGTCATCGGACAAATATGGACAGGGTACTCATATATTGCAAGAGAACAAAAGACTGAGGCAGAGTGTTTCGTTTGTTAAGGTCCAGGTCTAATAAAACGTTTCGGCCGTTTGGCCTTCTTCAGTTAAAATGTATATACAGGTTAAAATCTAAAAACAAATTTAACCTGTATATACATTTTAACTGAAGAAGACCGAATGAATGGCCGAAACGTTTTATTAAACCTGGACCTGTGAGAAGTTTCGTCTTCCTCTTTTTTTAACTTTTATTCAATCTTATCGATTTTAAAAGGAGACAACTGAATCCTTCTTGGATCCTTCTACTGGGAGGCCATCACCGTTTTGATTTGCCATATCAACTATACAAGCTATATATATATATATATGAAGGGCAAGCTGTTAAGGAGAATTTAATTGTGGCAATGTTCCACCGGTGCACATTAGAGAATCACACAGAGGTAGTACTAGATTCCCTCCATCAGCTGATGGCAAATGTCGAATAGTCATTGCAACCAATGCCCTTGGGATGGGAGTCAACTTCCCAAATATCAGGATGGTTGTCCACTACGGCTCACCAAGGCAAATGGAAGATTATGTGCAGGAAGTTGGAAGTGCAGGGAGAGACAGAAATCCAGCAAAAGCAGTCCTCCTGTATACAGGAACTCGTTTAAAGAAATGTGAAAAGTCTGTCAAAGCATTTGCAAATGAAAGGGGAAAATGCCTACGAGAAATGATGCTCAGCGAGTTTTAAGACAAGCCCTTGATTCCAGAACCCCTCATGCTTGCTGTCTAACCTACCTTGTCCTGGTACATGTGCCAAACCCATCATAGTATATTTACCTGTAGCTGGAAGGGAAGCCAGAGACAAGAACAGTGGACCAACCAAACAAAGGAGAGTGACAGAACAGCACAAAGACCTTCTCAGAGAAATGTTGAATGATTACAAAATGTTTCTGTCTCAGGACCGCAAGTCTGTTTATTCTGATGAATGCACAACTGGGTTTTCTCAAGCTCTTGTTGAATCTGTTTTGTTACAGAGCAAGTACATTTTCGACTTTGTGTATGTGGAAGAGAATCTACCCATTTTCAGACCAGAACATGGACAGGAAATACTTAGGATAATTAATGAAGTGCTTGAAGACATTGGCTTCGAAACACAAGGGAGTACATTGACTTTTGGTGGAGCACACATGCGCTGCTCAGACAAAGACTTGAGTTATGGCAATGAATTCTGGTCTGATTCAGATACCAGTGCTGGAGACAGTCAGGATTATGCTAGTGATGACAACAATAGTGAGTCGTAACTCTATTATTTTGAGGACATTTTTGCCATAGCCACCTGCAGTAATACAGCAGTGCTCTTGTTACATTCAAATGTGAATGGAAATTTGACCTCACTGTTTTACCGTGAAAATTGGTATTTAGAACATAATATGTAGAAATGAAGGTACAATTTACTAGGGTTAATATTATTTATGTTGGAGGGGGGCCCAAAGAGTGTACATTTGGTATGCTTTGATAAAAGTTGGAACTTGCTAACATAAAACAAAACTTTGAACCAATGTTTTTAAAAAGAACCAAAACTATGTGAAACACATCTTTCTTGACAATGTACACTGATGTTGGATCCCCTCCCAAACTATAAAAATTGTACACTTGACGAAATGTCAAAAATTGTGGCAGAACAACCCTTTGTAAAACAATAATTATAATCTGCGTGAATTGTATGTATTACTGAGATTATGAATTACAGAGGCTTAAAACTCTTCACCAGCTAGTACATTTATTTTTCTTTTAAGATCAATAAAAAACATGTTCAAGATGCACATAGAAATATTCTCAGTACTTATTTATTTACATCATTTTCCACTTGTGCATTAACAAAACCATCCCAATCTTTTTGTGAAAATCTTCCTTTAAAGCGAGTATCTAAAGTTAAAATTTTTTTAGCACTTGTATGATGATTCTCTTGCCCCGTGGCACAAACCAGAAAAACAAACTCCGCATACGTAGTTTGCGTCCACCGATATGCATTTTATGGGTGTTTTAACAAGAGAAAGCTTTCCTTTTCTCCGACTCTTAAACAGACTGCCTTTGCCCACCACCATTTGCGAAAGTAAAGAAAGTAAATGTGTCGCTTGAGTGTTAAAATTTCCGTCACCCATAGTGTTACTTTTACACTAAAATTAGTGTGAAATCTGACATTTCAGCGATTTTCAGAAATGTAAAATAGGGCGGCTGTTACCAGAGGTTGTTTGCTATCAGGCCTTCAGCCTTCATGCTCGCTCACTCCTAATTAAACTCTCCAACTGGATCAGGGCTAATATGTTGTCTTTAAATTTAAGGAAAACCAAATTTATGATAATTAAACCGAGACAAAAACGATTCATTTGCAACACTCGTTATGCATAAACAATCGATTAATTGAACAAGTAAATGAAATTCTATTCCTTGGAGTTATTCTTGATGAAGACATTTCTTGGAAATCCCATGAATCTCGTGTAGTAAACAAAATTTCAAAGTCCGTAGGTATAATATTCAAGTCAAGCTTTTACCTATTTAAATTTTCTTTGAGAACCCTATATTTCTCCATGATACACTTATATCTTCAGTGCAGTAATATAGTCCGGGCTTCTACCTACCCATCTAATCTTCGTCGTATTGTCCTACTTCAGAAACGTGTAGTTAGAATATTAATCAAGGCCAAATTTGATGCTCATACTGATCCTAACTTTAAAGAACTAAAATTGTTAATATTCCAGGATATCCATTACCTCCAACTGGGACAATTTATGTTTTCCTCTAAAAATACAGCATTACCTACCAAGTTCAATAATTTATTTTCTAACAGGAATCAACTTCATAACTATAACACAAGATCTGCTCAAGACTTTCACACACCCCTATGTAGACTAAAACTTCGTCAATTCTCAGTATCGTGTCAAGGGGCAAAATTCTTTAATTCTCTCAGTGATGAAATTATTAACTCTACTTCAGCTGCCTTGTTTAAAAAGAAACTTAAAATATCTATCTGCAACAAATATTGACATCTTTAAGTATTTTTTGTATTCAGTGTACATTTAGATTTATTTTGCGAACTTTCAAATGACTCACACCAGACAAATATTTTAAATTAGAGAGGAAGCGTAAACTAATATAAACCGAATGGTTTCACTTTAGGCTTCCTCACCACTATCTTGTAACCGACCTATATATCTATTAATCCTGTATATACTATGTGGTGAACAAAATAAACAAAACAAACCAGAAGCACTTCTCAGAATTTTTTGTTGCCCTTTACCAAGTTCTCAAAGCAAAATATGGCAAACTCAAGTGCATAATTGTATCTGACAACACTTCATATCAAAAGGCAGTGTCAAATCCTGAATCGAAATATATGTACTGGTCAACAATACCCAAGAGTGAGCTTATAGCAGGTTGGGAAACTGGAAGTGTCCCTGGCCAGGGTGGTGCAGTACCATCCACCAGAAAACAAATAATGTCAACCATCCAGGAAATCTACCCAAGCAGTCTTTTGAGATGCAAGAGGAAACGGGAAAGTTCGCTCACCAGGTCCTATTTCTTCCACCCTTTTATCCAAAACTGAATCCAATTGGATATGCTTGGGCAATAGTCAAGAATTACGTCGCTGACATAAATGAAGACGGATTTACCTTCAAGGATATGAAGGGGTTCGTTAAGCGACGAAACATGATCGTGTTTGGTGCAACGATCCCGCGAACATGAACACTTGTACAGGTTTCTGACGGAGACGGAAGAGAAGGAAGCACAGGAATTATTGGAAAAGAATCCTCTGATGTTTACCCTGAACAGTTCTGATAATGAAAGTGACGGTAACAGCAGCTGTGCCAAGTTGAAGCCAGTGACTGCGAGCTTGACATCAGTGAACTCAATGATGGACTATTTTACTTACCATAAACAACACACTAAGCATAAGAAATCCAAAGTAACGAGTATTGATTCACATATTAGAAAAGTAAAAAATGCAATCAATTGTGAATTTGTGAATTGCTGCACAATGCTGCTGCTGGTCACATCCAGGATGGCGCCTGAAATGAAGTTGTGAAAGAAGGCGTGTATGATTTGTAGTTATGACAGGTCAGGTGACCACAGTGCAGATTTCAGAGTGCTTGAAATGCCGAAAAATGCCAATTTTCAAATGCCTATATCTGTCGAACACTTGAACCTATGGAGCTGAAATTGTGGATTTAGATAGTAGACACCAGTACCCTTGCCTTTAATGTTTTGCAAGCTGATTAGAAGCAATAAATAAAAGCCAAAACATGTAGCTTGTGTTTTGCTGAAATAATTCAAACTTCACGAAACGAGCTATTTTTTGACACATTTATCTGAAACGAAGTGACAACATTAGCAATTAATGTCAGCAATGATGGAAATAACTGTTATGTGATATTAAAGTTTTAGATTTTTATTTTGTTGTTTAGTAGTGGTGTAAGAAAATATGAAGTTTGAGTCTTTTGAAACTGAGCCAGTCATCCAATTCGAATGTTCGAAACACATAGTTTTTTCTGGAGTTTGCCGCTTTTTTGTTTTTGTAGGGCGTTGCTCCCTTTGTCAAAGAGATCACATAGATTTCAATAAAATAATGTGATTTGATTTTTATCATTTAAAAATAAAACGCCGTTTTTGACATTGCAAACAAACGTACTGAAAGGTTGGGTTCTGCTGTTAACGTCGCCCCAAATACAGGTGCGTTCCTTTCCTACATGTATATGTAACTAAACATGTGTATTTCTATGGTATCTTTTAAGGGGGTTAATGAGTTTGAGCCACACTGCCATACTAGAACCTTTTAGGGTTTCTTTGAAAAAATTCGAAAAAACCCCTGGAACCCTCCCTTGGCTACGCCACTGGCAAAGGTGCACGTTGGTCACCTAAGAGGCACACATGTTTACTCAATATCAATCGACCAAGCTGAAGAACCACCATCAGCAAGAACCTAGAGTGGAATCAGTAATTACTTTAGTTTTGAATACAGATATGACTCTGAAGGCAAATTTTGCAGTATCGCTATTGGAAGTACGAATATATATTTACTGTGGATCAGTTGAACAGGCTCTGGAACAGTAATGACGAAAGCATGAGTACTGGAGTAAAATCCAAATTTCAAATAGAAATAGCTGTTAATGTAGAAAAACTACCAGAAACGCAAAACACAATCGTTAAAACCTCCCACACAACAAAGCACAGCAAAGTCAACAAGCAAGTTAAACTCAGTCACTATCAACATGCCAGGACTGGAACAAAACTTTCCCGAGAAAGGGTAACTTTGAACGTCACAAAGCAATTTGCCAGAAGATCATGAACAAATATCCCGAGAACTCTATTCTATGATCAACTCCCATCAATCGAGCAAAACAAATTCAAGTTTTGACTTTGTCAAGTCCCAAGATGTCAGTACACAGGATAAATGGTAATTGATCAAAGGGACTGCACTGAAGAGCCAGCAACGAAAGAAAGGTAGTATGCTTTTCAACAAGTTCAAATTGAAGTAATAATTGACTGCTACAACCATGTCTTTGATTCTCATCCAGCACTTGCCAGATAATATTCCACATAACAAAGACCTAATGTGAAGCCTAGTGGCTCAAGTGCATCTAATTCAGCATCAAAGAAAACTGCCTGAATCCCAGGTATAACTGAATGTGTGAAGAAGGGATCCGCAAGACCGCTACTCCCAGGCCCTGATTTGGAACCACAGTCAAAGTAAACCCGAATTCAGACTCGGCCAGAGCTGGAAGGGGACAATATTTGTGTGACTCACCATCAATGAACAATCACATGTTTATTGTTACTTTTGTCACTCACTGCAGAGACAGTTTCTTCACTTGTTCCTAATTCTGAAGAATTGAAATGCATTAATTACTATTTAAATTTATTTATTGTTAAATAACATTATAAGGCAGTTTTGTGACTGCACATCACTTCACTTTCAAGAGAGCAAACGTTCTATATATTTTGAGTTGAAGGTTGTCCCATACTGATAGTAATGGGTGTGGTAGAGGAATAAATGGTATGGGTATGTATCTTACTATACTATTAAATGGACCAACTAAGTGAATCAGTGGAGTGCAGTGCATCGTGATTTAAATAGAGAGAAACACTTATTTCTTTGATCATAAAAGCAGGTAATGGGTTTATTTTTTTGGAAGTTCAAAAATAGGAAATTGCAGGCCATAATCTATTTGGCCTGCCAACAAAATATATTAACATGTCAGGCCATATTATTTTTTGTTTCGAGCCTGGCAGGGTAAGGACAATAGAAAGCAATTGATTACACGACACACTTACAATTGCCAAACCCCAGTTGTTTCAATCCGGGCTTAAAATTTCCTCCTCCTCCTTGTTCAACTAAAGCCGCGGCTGAAAAATCTCAGCCCACCTAAATTCATTTATGCAATCGGAACAGGTTTATATTCATTCTTTTGACAGACATTTTGTGTATACTAGTGATGTGCATGTAAACACTCAAACTGAACACAAGCGTAGTATAACAATAGACAGTTGTTAATCATAACATAAAAGAACACTTAACCGCACACTTCTCAACTAAATGCACGTCTTACTTCAGTACTGTTTGCAAACAATGGATTAATTACTATATAATTTTGATTTTTCTTTTTAAAATACAAGTATGATTACACAATCTATCAAGGAGTCACTACAAACAGTTTATAAAAATAGCTTTTCTGCTTCTTACAGCTGTTTCAGTCATAAAAGTAAAGGAGGGGGAGTTTTTTTTGACAAACCAAATCTTGAATTGATAATGCGGAGTCTTGTTGACCCTTTTGTATCATTAAACGTATCACAGCAACCAAAAGTTTATTGAATTTATGCACATTATGAAAACAATGGGCAATCCAACCGGGAAGTTGAACCGAGTCAACATCTCTTGCATCTCGCAGCCAAAAGAAGTTTAAAAAAAAGGAAGTTAGAAAAAATGAATTCAAAACATAGGGTCGAAGATCCTCCAGTCCAAGTTTTGTACAAGTGTGGCAAACGACGTTTTGAGTGCCATTAGCCTGCGTCTCAACTAGCGATACCGCTAGTGGAGACATACAATGCCAAGATCCGTGCCTTGCGGGCTGATAACCAGCACTTGAGGCAAGAAGATGCCATAAAGACAGCCAAACTCCCACTACCACTGGTGCTAAACGAGGCACAGGGGATTGAATTGCGACAGGCATGCACCGAGGCGTTTCACCTGCGAGAATATGTTAAAATACTAGAAGAGTCTGTGAACCAAAGTAAGCTGGAGGTGGACAAGGCTAAGAAGCAAGTGTACTTCAATGTCACTCGCAAGAGATACTGGGAGCTAGCAAAGGCCTCTAGATCAGAGAAACGGCATAAGTTATGAGAGTATTTCATGAAAGCATCAGAACGGGTCCCTAAAGAATTTAAGCCAGTGGAGGTAAGTCAATAATATCATATTATGTATTAATCATTTTAATGCCTGAGCATGCATTTGAAAGCAAGCATTTATTCATTCATTCATTCATTCATTCACAAAAATTCTGTAATACTGTTTGATGCAAAAATAGCCTGGAACAAACCGAAAAACACTTTTTCGCAAAAGAATTTGTAAAACACAATGCTATATTAGTTTGCTATTTTTTCCAAACGTAGTTGCATTGTCAGTTCTCAGTAGCTGAGGTAGAATTGACTTTATGTTAATTTAATTTGAGAATTTGGTATGCATGTACGTCACATTAGAAGCAATACTTTATTTTGGGGGTATGGGTTTTCGAACCGTGCAAATCCCTGTTTGAGTACAATTATGAATATTCAGTTACTGACAGTAAACACCAATATATAAATGAATCCAAATATTTGTTCCCTTCAGTTGATTCTTATTTTTTTTATTCTTTTTAGAAAACAACAGACACTGAGAGAACTAAAATTTTGTTTCTCAATCCAGGTGGGGCTTTAAAATCAAGGAAAAGGCCTGCCAAAGATGGAGCTGCCAATACTGGTGGAGAAGGTACAAAGAGACTGCCCAAAAAGCCAAAAATGAAGAGTAAGGATTTTTTAAATATACACTTTTTAGATCTTGTTACCTATTTTCATGGCTTTATATTTAGTTTGAGTTGAATGTTGAATGAATGTTACAGCATGTAATTTTAAGTATGTGCATCGTTATTCAAGCATGGCACTTTCTTAACTTGCAGCTAAAGATGGAGCATCAGCTAAAGATCCAAAAGATAGCTCTGATGAAGAGATTTCAGTCGTCTTTAATACTTCAAAATGTGGGACCAACGAGACACCAACTGGTAGGTACCTGTATTAATAATAAATTACTTCGATACTTTATGTAGTGCATATAACTGAAATCACAAGTG
>JANVCJ010074391.1:0-12085 GCA_026413505.1 Epizoanthus ramosus
CCCCCCCCCCCCCCCCCCCCCCCCCCCCCAGAATCTTCACCCAGGCTCCAGTCTGAGACCAGACAAACTAGCCCTGTTCATACTAGGGTTGAGGAATATTTACCTTGTCTTCAAGGCCTGCTCCTTCCTGAAACTCATCATTAACAACTGGAAAGAGTGCATTGTCAATGTTGGCAGACATGGTCATACCATACTGTAGTAGGATAGATGAACAAAGGTTAGTTTGCATGCTTAGAGATTATATACCAAGACAAGATTATATGCCACACTGGAGAGGAGAAAATTAAGCTTCGATCAGAACTCAGAATTCAGAACAGGAACATGATCCACCTATACATGTATGCATCAACGTTAAGGTCGCTGATCTAATAACTTGAACATTTTGCCCATTTCACTTGATGGTTCTGTACTTGATAACTTACCCTGATGAGGTCAATAAGCCAGCAGAGGGCACCGAGTATTGTTGGCCAAGTGTGAGGGCTGCCCACAGAGAACATTGAGCTCTTTGATATTGTAAAGGGATATCTGCATCAGAACAGTTTACAGCAATCAGTAAAAAGAACTATTTAAAGATCCTCAATGCTAAAATGTTCAAGTATAGTACAATATATATGTATATCATCTGGCTGACCAGGGTTCAGGATATCACAGTTTATAAACACTCACAGCCATTTTATATTGCTTTTATAAAATAGAAATAAGACAAAGATAAAAAGAGCGTCTATCCTCTGATACAAACACTCATTCTGCCCTCTATTAGCCAATTAGAGCGTGCATTATACATGTATTTTATTAGTACAAATTAGATAGATAGATAGTAAACTTTATTTTAACAGGGTAGCCCATTCAGCAACTAGGCTGGTATCCATAGGGGCCCTGTATATTTCTCCAAAAACATTACAATATTACATGATAAAATACAAAATAAAATACAAAATGTGACCATTGAAAATTTCATTGTCAAAAGATTAAAAATAACGCAGCCATTCTTTTCATCGAGTAATGGTAAACGACTTTCAACAAGTCATTGCGCGCTTTATATCTAGTTAGTTTTATAGATCTGCTTAGCACTGGTTGAAAGTGCAACAACCAGAAGAACTTCAGTTCAGTCCATTTTAATGTTACTCAGTTTGAAGTACTTGCCAATACTTTAACTATATACATTATCTTGCTCGATTATCACAATTTTTATTTTGACACATATTTGAAAGTTACAGCAAGTGGAGAAAAGATATTTACAAGAAATATAACGGAATATGGATGCAGCAGGACACACACAATACGATACTAAATTAAAGTTACTACTTGAAGCCAAAACATGTTTAAGTGATACCAACACGAAATGTCTATCTGGATTAGTAAACAGCATTTTGACATGCAATATTTCTGATTAAATTATATCTCATCACGCCATGAATAGAATCTGTTAATAGTCTTTTTTTTCTCAACATATAACTGTTTGCTCACATCACGCAACGTGTGTATATGAATCCCGTGAAAGTTGGAAAACAAATATGTGAAAAACAAGTCAGTTTATAGATTGTAAAACTCTTCAAATCCAGTACAACCAAATTTTGTACTTTACTCAATGTGTGGATAGTGTTCCGGCTCTACTGGCTGAATGAGCACAACAAGAAGTAAAAAGATAATAGAATTTTCTTCTTATTTAGCGAAACAAATACTCCGTGAAAACTTATCGTGCGATATATTTTTCAGAAACAGGTGCTTTGGCAAATAATGTAGAACTTCTAGTAAAGAACTGACCAGCAGCTTTGGTTTGGTGTATTCAATATCGGCGAGTTACTCTCGCATTTTCAGCATCGAGTGACAATGGTGATTTAGAAAAACTTTGGCTTTGGAGCTATTCCTCATTCCCGCAGATATTCCAATCCGAGAAAAAAACAGGTTTATCACTGATGTACTAAACATACCAGTGCAGTCATTCATTATTGTTTATTCTATCAGATGCTTAATTCTAAGGGTGGTGTACAGTCATGTGGCAGTTTATAGAACGCCTAGTGAGGTATTTATAACAAGTGAACAAGATAAACATTTATTGACATGGGACAAACATTATATGAACTAAGGTGATTTCATACCGTGTAGTGAGCTCTATCTTAGCCTCTGGCTTAACTGGATCCAGGCAACAGATATACACCCTTTTATTTTATAAGAATGGAGCTTAGATCACCCAAAATTTAAGAACAATTTAACAACAACCTCAGGCTGGAAAGACTCGAATCCGAAACAAGTCTCGGAGCCATAACTATGTTTCAAGACCAAATATTGACATTCTCTACTTAATCCGAGTCAGTACTAATGAAACACCAAAGCATTATTGCTTCAGTCTCAACATTTATTTTCATACATAAATGTTGAATCATGAAAAACTAATAAAATAAATTACAAAAACTCAGTAACTTCGTATCTTATGCTTTGTTGAATTAAATGTTCAGTGTTGAATCTGTCCGCAGATCAATCAATTAAGGCGTATTTCCAAACCCTCCAACAGGCTGCAGTTTCGATAACAGTTTAACTGTAAGAACAATTTGAGGCTGAAATGCCCACATTACTAACATCAATGAGCCTCAGCCAAAATATCTGGTTCTTATATAAAAAGAGAGCGTACATTCCAACAATGCGAAGATATATAATTAGCAGAAGAGTTTTCAAATCAATTTTGTAGGAGAATTTGTGAGATTGTTAAGACTAGACTGAGAAGCATTTACTGACATGGAAACAACAATAATAGCTCGAGGAAATTTTACTGATCTATTCGAACACATATGACATATCCAAGTGTTAAGGCCTGCATATACTAGCAAAGTTTGATGCAATTTTTGTCACACTTTTAGCTGCAGTGTTTTCTAGCACTCACGCTGCAAGTTCAAATTGCACGTCAGTATAAACCAACTGCAATTTCAGTGCGATTTAGCCTCCAAAAGTACGCTAAAATGGAAACTTCAGAATCTAAAATACAGCAATATCTTTCTAAACATTGTTAACTTGTAATTTTTTATTTTAAATGTTAGTACTGATAAAGCTTATTGTTGTTGTTGTTGTTGTTGTTGCTGTAAAACATTCTACATGACTATACGAGCTAGGTAGAAGAATCTATTTAGATGGTGTGAGCTAATTGGGGACACTGAAACTGTTGTTTTAAAATATTCATTTTCCGAGAAGACTTGAAGGTCTAACCTTGCACATGTTAGAGCAAAGACAGCACCTTATCCTCAATTATTCTGAAACTGTCTGTTGTACTGCGAGCGGGACTCAAGTCCCCGGCCTCCCGCAAGTGAGACCGTGTTTGAGGAGTCCACGGAAAATACTCGGATCAATTCTCATCAGGAAACCACGCTATAGCTCTTGACCAGCGCACAAAGTTATTCTGATTACAATAATATATAAATTAAAGACATAACCATTTACTTATTGAGATATCTTGAAGCCGTGATAGGAGTATTTCGTGCTGCTCTTTGATTCACAACCGAGGGAAAATTCCTATCTCGTCTTCTTTTCGAAGCCAACTTACAAACGCTCATACCACGATCGCTCAGGATTATACGAATCACGAAAAATGATTTTTTAAATTGCAGATTTGATGAGTCAGTTACAACAAACGACTTTAGTTCTACTCGCGTATTTCATATTCAGTTGTGAATAGTAGAAGTTTAACGCGATCATCTCCAAACTTAGACTCAATTCTTGCAACAATTGAGAAGAGTCGATAAGCAGCCATGCGGCTTAAATCTTATGCCCAACTTTGAATAAATCATTCACAACATTAATCACCGAGTTCTATGGTTGAGTGCGATTTAACAGGAAATGGTTTAACCTTTTAGACAACTTTGTATATGGAAAATGGTCAAAATATAGTTTCGGCACAGCGACATGAAAACTATAACAGGAAACAGGTGCGTTCGCGTTGTTTCCCGCCTTTCCTTGCCCCATATGCATCCGACCCCTTTAGCCGACTCCCCATGAGTGTTATTCTCGTTTTTTGGCTCTGTTGTGTTGGTTTTAATATCAGGGAATAAACGAAGATAACATATAACACTGTATGTTCCAAATCAACTGAAATTTGTCGGTAAGATAGGACGATACTTGAAAATGTATCATCTGCTTTCAGTTTTTTAGTCTTCCTTGATGGTATCTGAACCGATGTGTTGTTTTAAGTGATTATGTGTTTGACTTTGTAAAAGGCAGCGAATTCATACCCGTGTCGGTAGGCAAAGTGTCGAAAATGAATATAAAATAACTTTGTAATGATTGTAAATTGGTCGTATTTTACAAAACCAATATTGGATCTATATTCTACGTTTCCTCACATTGCAAATGTTCGTCTTAAGAAGTGCTTGAGAAATATCCATATGAATTCGGATCAACCGGCTGGGATATAAACTAATTTATCACTAATGCTAAATGTCGATTAACACGGCGCAAATATAAACAGAGTGTGAAAAATCTTCCCTCGATTATCTAATGTATGAAAGGGCCTATGACATATCTCGTTTTTCAGTTATCAATTTTATTATTTTAATATATATGTTAGAACAATATACTTGGAATACTCGAGGAATATGCCCGTGCTTAGTTACACAAAATATTACGGATAAAAAGTTACAGTAGGATAGAACCTTAGGATTATCAGAAATATCTGCTTTCCTATAATATTTCGAAATATTGGAGCCGATATGGGTAGTGTTAATACCCATCTAGTATCTGCCCTTTTGGTGTGTGTGTGTGGGAGGGGGGGGGGTGCAAATTTGAATTCAGGTTAACATTCTGTTAGGAAACCACATGCAGCGTGGATGAAACCAACGCTTTGGCAAGTCATCAGTGATAAACAAGTAATTTGAAAGCTTTTCTTCACAATATTTAGTGTTCTAACTCTTCATAACCAAAACGCGGTTTTAGATCGAGTATTATTCATTTACACAATTTGTTTTCCTAATCATCTTTCTTACCAAAATGTTGGGGCTGAGGAAGGAAAAAATTTTAAGAACATGCATGCTAAGAATACAGTGATACTAGTAGACAAGGCAAACATTTGCTCACGAAATTTCCTTTCCATTTGAGATTCGGAAATGAGAAATACAGCTAGACACAGCTTTCAAGTTATCACATTCTTTTTCTATTCCCAACAGTAGCGCATACTAAAAAGTGTACAATCAAATTCGACTTCAAAACATCCTTATTCAATAAAATGACCATTCTTATTAATGCAATGGTCGATAAACAGAATAATCTCAATATTAATGACAAACGCTTCCAAAATTAACGTGCCAAAATAGCAATATATCATTTTCACTTACCCATACGGAGTTGAATAACAGCACCTAGCAACTCCATTTCTATATGAAGAATTAAGATCGGTTATGCAAGACAATTATTTGCGAATTTATTAGTAATTAACTGAACAGCAGATAAGCCCACGTGGTAAGAGACTGTTGACATATAGAAGTCTACAAATATCTTTGAATTCCTGGAAAGTTCCAACAGGAAAACAACGAATATACCTCATCAATAGAAATGATAGACGTCATCTAGGGATGTAACGGAAGTTTTTATACTGTAATTGCGCTGAACTAGCAGGTGGCTACCATGCCGTAAAATAACAATAGAGCTGAAATAAGAGCATAATTGTGCAGCTTTGGAGGTCTTTATGAAGCCGACGGAAGCGGCGCATGTTCGGCTGCTGACTTACTGTTCATTTTCGTCAATATTTTATGATCACTTTAAAGTATAAGAAATACTTTACAATGATACCTAAATACTTTAGGACATAAGAAAGAAGGAGCCCCTATCAGCATCAAATGAACCCTGAGGCTTCCTAGAGGTTCTTCGCCATTCTAAAAGCAAATATTATTGTTATTAGTTTTATTAATGTTTCTGTTTGAGCAGTGGTGAAATGAATAAATAAGAAATAATGATAAAATGACGATTTTAAAGCAGTTGGCTATACAGCTGAGATCTTATTGCCCAATCCATTTCAAAACCATTGCTATCACTACTAAATTCAATGGTTCTTGACACCTGAACAAGTCGAAACAATAAGGAGTCATAAGAATAAGAAGTTTTGCATCAGAGCAAGAGATATCTGTTTGGTTTTTACTCAACATTTGAAGAATTTCATAGAAGTGCTAAATGAATAATTCACGCCGTAAATCAATTTGACTAATAACGAGAGTCACACCGGCGAATGTCAATATGAATATGTTTAGAATCCTGACAACATTTGTAAAGCGAAAACTTTGTTTGTGCTGGCTGAGTAACTCCACTTACAAACAGAAATATCTCTGTCACTCTTCGAACAGATTTATAAACTCCTGCAAGAAAGTTAATAGCGGTGGCTATATAAAAAAAATCTTCAAGCCTAGATTTTCAATGAGTGAGATATTTGAAATACTCGCAATGACAAAAGTATATCTAGTTTCATTGCACCAACTTTTCGAAATCTACTATTGTTTTTGTGCTTTATTTTGTGCTTTTTTGTGTTATTATTTTATTTTACAGTAGGTCTTGCATTTATATAGCACATGTAGTTCGCTCTAACTATTCCTCCGGATTTTGCAGTTTGGGGATCGGAGTGTATTGGCAATCGCCACACGAACTATAAACATTCGATAAAGTTCCTCGCATAGTTCACTTGTACAGAGATGACAGAGATAGAAGACGAGAAAATTATTAAAATCCATTAATCTCCACTGATCTTGGATCCCTTTAAGCAAACGAAAAAATAACAATTTTAATTTATGATCGTTTTTAAAAAAATGGCTACATGAGTGGAGTCCAGAAGATGAAAGCAAATTAGAGTTTCTTTGAGAGGAAGTCATATAGTAATGGTTTGGAGTAGTTCCATTTTGAGAGAGCGAAAGGAACCAAATAACAAGAATGATTTACTGAAAGTTGATATTTTATATTTTCTGGAAGATTTGACCTGAAGATTTTAGTTCGCAACGCGTAACCCTTCCCCTTTATTGTGACGGTTGAAAAGAGCACTAGACAAAGTACTATCACTGATGAGAGAAAGCTGCTCCACGCGTGAAAGACAATTTTATCTTCATTCGAGTGAGTTAAGTGACCTCGAGTGGAATGTATTTTTAATTCTAAAATGACAAGTTTAGTCATATTATTAAATTAACGAACGCATTTGTAGAGAATGAAAGAACTATGGTATACAACATGCCAAACGAGAGAAGCTCAAAATAAAACGTCCTTTCTTTACCTGAATCGCTATCTTCGAATTCGGCTGTCGTCTTCTCTCAATCGGTCGATTTCTTCCCAATACGTGCGGGCCAAAACCCAACGTGGGAAGGTCAAATGGAACGCATGGATTGAGGAGAAAACTGGAACCAGATTCAGGTTGGATGCAAAGAATGCGCTATCAGGAGTGGACTTTTCGGATAAGTGCAATCTTCGATCACATTCTTGAAAAATATTGACAAAAGGAACACAAAAGCCAGATTTGAGTTATGGAATCCAGATTCGGATTAGACAGAAGAATCGCACCCACATTTCCGTGTTTTCCATCGAGCTATGGTAACACGAGTGAAAGTTTCTTTTGTAAAACAAACGCAGTATGTTATTCATCGAATAACGGTAAACGGCTTTCAACCTATCAGTGGGCTCGAGATATATCTAGCTAATTTTATAAAACTGCTTAGCACTTGGTTAAAAGTGTATCTATCAAAAGAACTTCAGTTCAGTCCATTCTAATGTTACTTCTGAGTTTGAAGAACTTACTAATACTTTAGCTATACAATATCTTACAAAACGGTGCGACTATCACAACGTCTATTTTGACCCAGAAATCAACAGTTACAGCAAGAGGAAAAAAGCGGATATTTACAAGAAATAGAAGTATATGTTGGTAAAAGGAGATTCAGATTTTAATACTAAGTGGGCTTGATAAAGAAGGACACCCTGATGTTAGCGAGTAGTAGTTTTGATTGGAAATCAGTCAGAGTTGGGTCGGTAAGACACAACACATATAACTACACTTGAGGAGACGAAACAGTGCGGAAAAGGATGAGAATATGAATTTTAAAAGATTTTGAAAATAAATTATTTACAGTATGATACTAATAATTGTCTATATATAGATTCTTATGTTACTACTTGAAGGCAAGAAAAGTTAAACTGATACCAACACGAAATGTCTATCTGGATTAGTAAACAGCATTTTGACATCTAATATCTGTGACTAAATTTATATCTATATTTATATATCACGAATAAAATCTCTTAATAGCCTTTGTTTTCTCAACATTTAACTGCTTCCGTCCTCACATCTCGCAACGTGACTGTATATACGAATACAGTGAAGGTTGGAAAACAAATATGTGAAAAACAAGTCAGTTTATAGATTGTGAAATTCTTCAAATCAAGTACAACAAAATTTTGTATTCCGACTATGACTGGTTGAGCACAACGTTAAGAAATGAAACATAATAGAACTAGTTTTCTTATTTAACGAAACAAATACTCCGTGAAACCTGTCGTGGGATATAATTTATTATACTTAAGCGGCTTTTGGTGAGTGTGAGCCACTTGGATATTGAATATTATTTCTGTATTTAGAAACAGGTGCTTTGGCAATAACGTAGAACATCGAGTAAGGAACTAATAAGCAGCTTTGGTTCAGTTGCCTTATTCAATGTCGGCGAGTTATTTTAGCACTTTCGGCATCAAGCGACAATGGTGTTTGCGTTAAATATTTCATCGATGTACACTGAACGTGAGACGGCAAAAACAAAGACTGTTTTATTTGTTGAATTTTCAATGATTTATAAGTCTCGTAACTGTTTATGAACATACACTTATGCAAAGTTTAGGGTGCATTCGTTTAGGATATTCTTATTCCGGAATAGGAATCACACGAAATACATTCTGGCCATTCTACTACCTGGAACAGAATACACGGAATGTATTCCAAGTATTCCGGAATAGGAATAGCTCCCAAACGAACGCTTATTCCGATTTATTCGGTTTCCAACTATTCTTATTCCGGAATAGTGCCAAACGAACGCGCTGTTAGTCTTCAACTGTACTCAGAAACATTTTGATTCAATGTGTTTATAAATAAAGATGTCTAAAAAATATCGTGATAAATTTTCCGTCCACACTCTTCAGGATTATTTAATGCAACGTGTGGATAGTGTCCATTTATAGATATATACATATACAATTTGTATTACGTTCTGCATGTTTTTGTATCGAGCACTTCCGAGACTAGGTGAAGCACTATTCACATTTGTGTTTCTTTGTTTATATATATATATATTTTTTTATATATATTTTTGTTTATATATGGAATGAATGCTACTTTGGTGTACCGGTTTTATTGAATAGGTTTATTGAATGAATGTAATTTAACAATGATTAACAGAAGGAAGATGGAAAACACTTATGAAGGGAACTTGAGAACCAAGGTATAGGGCACATGGGCACCAACATAACAGTATACATACTAATAATATACATAATAATATGCAATATCATGTTTTATTGGCCTTGTGCACGGGTACTTACAACACAATAACGACTGACGCAGGGACGTCACTGCTCAGCTGCTGCCGGCATTGTGTTATTCATGCTCTGGCAGTTGTTCAAGGCTCAAAATGTTATCTGTTTGCTTCTTTTTACGGCGAAGAAGATGCGAATCAATATATACGTAAATAGATCTTGTCTAGCCAAACTTTGTCTCGTGTTTACTTACAATGAACATCCGATGTAGTCATTCGTTATTGTTTGTTCAAACAATTAATAGATACAAATCAAATGCAAACAATCTAAGCTTCGCATTTACTATTGTTTACGATATAAACTTGGCCCTTGGTTGTTTTCAATATAGACGTAACATGCACGCCACAGACCGGCAACTGCGACAGAACGCAAAATGTTTTTTATTTATTTATTTATTTGTTTATTTATTTGTTTATTTCGCTTCGCCAGATCAAAATACATATCAAATAAGAACAAGGTACAAACAAGGTACAAGACGGGGTTAAGGAAAACCAAAAAAGGTAGAAAGGCTGCCTGGGAAACCACAACAGCTTACTCCAATTACTGTGGCCCCTACTTGTAGTAAAATTAAAACAACAACAAAAATGATATATGTAAAAAACATTCAAAAGCTAGTGTTCAGCTGGTGTGGTGAAGTGCTGAGGACGAGGTGCTTGATAATGGGACTAAAAACAGCAATTTATGGGGCCTGTGAGTTCGTAATAGCATTTCCATATCAGCTATCCACGTCACAAACAGTCGCAAATAGTTTGGGAACCGTCGGCGACACATCGGAAACAAACCGATAAATGTATTAACGCAAACAGTTTGCGTTGGATCGCAAACAGACCATCGTTAACTGTTTTCGGTTGTTTGTGACATGTTACCTCTATATGGAAAACAACCTTGAAGTTATACCAAATTTTCTGCCAATTTGCATTGTTTGTGTCGATACGCAAAAGAACGTCCCAGCAATATGCCACGGGGGTGTTTTATTTTTTTAAAACAACTGTTTCCCAAGCAGGAGTGTTGAAATATTGTTTACGAATGAATAAAACCATTAGCACCCTGGAGAAGTCGTACAACAATTAAACTTATTTAGTAGCAGTTGATTGAATGTAGTTCTAAGGATTAGTTGTGATATTTATATTGTGTTATTTTTTCAACAACAAATGAATAACTTGCTGATGTACGTGGCTCTGTCTGAAGAAGGAACTTAGCAAGATACCACTTCTTTACTGAATCGAACATTCTGCTTTTAAAATAACTGGTAACCAAACGGCTGTTTATGGAAACGGTTCATTCGCAGCGAATTTAATGTTTCTTTTTATCGGCCTAGCGGCACTTTCCAAATTATGGAGCGCTTTCAATTTTCAACTGTATTTAGCAATTCGATTGTAATACAAAATAAATTATCACCGGCAGTTTAGCATGTGCTATCGATACGGGATGATAAGAATAAGAAGTTTCTATCAGTACAGAGCTGACTACATTGAAGGAGAGTTGCAATAATTTGTTAGACATTACACATATACACACATATATATATATCAATATAATTCTAAACTTTACGCCACTTCTGCAAAACTACTAAATTCGGAGGCAGTGCTGTTGCAAAACGTTAAAGATCGCGTAAAGCGTCAGACCTAGGTTGCATTTTTTATCTATATCCACAAATGCTTTTTGCCATTATGCTTAAAATTTCTAATGTTTGATATATCAATAAAAATATGATCGCACGTGCGCAGTTCTTGTAAGCTAGTGTTGGGTTTTCCAAGTAGAAAACTGGCTGGGATTAGTGTACACAAACGCTACTAATACTCTGTAATAATTAATATTAACTTTACTATCAACACTGTTGTCTTATTTCCATAGATATTCCTTGTATCTTTGCTGGAATTACTCATTACTTTATACAGGTATTGAAGCTTTGTTTAACAAAAGCTCAAGCGCTTTTCATGAAATCAAACAAAATTAAAAGTATATTGTTCTATTGAGTTATGCACTTATATAAAGAAATAAAAGTGCTATTTCTCTATTTTCAAACTTAAGCGGTTTCCCATGACAACCCCGTATAATATCTTTATGTTTTTGTTCTTTTGGAGAACAATTGCACGAAAGGCTTCGATGATGATTTATGAAGAAAGCAAACCGATGTCTCTCTATTTCCAAAATTAAGCGTTTTGCCATGACAACGCCGTTTAATATCTTTATCATGCATACGATATTGTTGTTATTCCTTTCAATAACAATTGCACGAAAGGCTTCGTTCTAAATATTACGAAACGTATAGGTTTTTCCCTCGCTAGCGTTCCTCTCTTACAAAACAGTGTTGCCAGGAGACAAGTACCATTAATATTACACATAGTAATTGAAGAAAAGGCCAAAGCTAGACAGCGAGAGGCCCTAATGTTCCCTCCCTACTCCAAAGATAGCTGGCGAAAAATGAATTATTGAGGGAATATGGTGACTTCTCACACTAGGTCAAAGCATCTTGAACTGATTTTAATAATAATAATAATAATAATAATAATAATAATAATAATAATAATAATAATAATAATAATAATAATAATAA
>JANVCJ010074402.1:0-20503 GCA_026413505.1 Epizoanthus ramosus
TTTGTGTGTCAGGTCTTACCTCAGGTTGTCCAACAGATTAGGATAACCAGTCAAACAGGATTTGTGTGTCAGGTCTTACCTCAGGTTGTCCAACAGATTAGGATAACCAGTCAAACAGGATTTGTGTGTCAGGTCTTGCCTCAGGTTATCCAACAGATTAGGATAACCAGTCAAACAGGATTTGTGTGTCAGGTCTTACCTCAGGTTATCCAACAGATTAGGATAACCAGTCAAACAGGATTAAATGTGTGTCAGGTCTTACCTGTTATCCAACAGATTAGAATAACCAGTCAAACAGGATTTGTGTGTCAGATCTTACCTGTTATCCCACGATGGACTGCTGTCTTTCTCTTGCGTGCAGCCGGTCGTTCTGTGTTCATTGCAAGTTGGTTTGTGTTCTACAATGTGAATACAAGTTTAATGCATCAATAGGTAGAAAACTTTTTGCTTTGCTTTTTAGCTTCTTTTCGGCTTCATAAACACTGTTTGTTAACACTCCATTCTCACGAGAAGAGGAGCGGTCATAGGAATGTTCTGAAAGTACCGACCAATCAGTGAGCTGGAATATAATCGGAACGTCAGGGATTGGTTGAGTTCGTGTGGGGCGGTAAAACCAGATCCCCGTATGCACGGTGGAATAATTAAATGTTTCCTGAAGTTTTTATGACGAGCTTTCAGAATTTAAAATTTCTTGAAAAAATTGCTCTAAAATCCTATTTTGTTGTCTTTACATTCTTTTATAGTTTTACTCCCTAAAATGTTGTTCTCTCTCAGAAATATTCTTAAAAATTATAGGAAAACCTCACTTTTAGTCACTATCATAACCTAGCAAAGTAAAATACAGGCTACACGGTAAATGGCGAGCACCTTCGATGACCAATATTTCGAGCTGAAGTGTTAGAACTGTGTCAGCTTTGAACCTGTAGTAGACTAGTACGTAGTACGTACAGTCTTGACAACAGTTCATCAACAGTTCAACTGTTTTGCAGGCTAAATAATAATATAGTAGAAAACGAGCTTTGCTAGCTGAAATATTAGTCATGAAATCTGTCCTCTAACAGTATGTCGTTGTACTAGTTAGCCCTGCAATTCAAATTGTTTATGGACAGTGAGTGACGTCTAGCACATCCAAATAAGATATATAACTAACACAAGTGATCCAACATCGAACCGCACAATGACCGTACCGTATAGTTTATCCTGCATTGAGTGGTTGTCCATTGCATTCACACGTGTAAATAACGACAAAATGAGTCCAAACTCCGATAAGAAACATGAATTTACTAGCTCATTACTAAGACAACTTTGGCCAACTGCTAAGAATTACGTATAAGTTGAATGTTTGGTTGGATTATTGAGTTACAAACAGGAAGCTACGTAGTCATGCATGTAACGTGCATTGATAGTCCCTCTACCTCTTATTTCCGGTCACGGAGGGACACACGCATTGTAAAGTTAATGTAAAGGTAAACACTGAATATTTTAACACTGGTTGAGCAATTCTTAGAGGAAAAAAAACCCAACCTTTTTGTATCTTTTTCAGCTGGAATCCTCGTTAAGCAGATTTGCAACTTAGAATACATATTAATATCCATTCATATATGTTATTCAAACGATCAATCTACGTAAGCCGGTTTTCCTGAATGAATTAGAATAATTCACTTCCGTTACAGAATATAGTCGGGTTACAACACACAAAAGATTCGATAGATCTAGTGGTACTGACCGCCTATTATAGTAGATTATTTTATATATATCTAGTGCATATTTAAACAAAAATGTCCAGACCCTATTCTAATATCTCAAACAAATCAGATAAGTGCGCGCCACTGAATTGTGAAGTGCACTAACAGTCGTGAATGCCGCTACAAAGCAATTTCGCCAATGCAGTTCTTGGATTTCAATTGGATAATTTGAAAATGTTCATAGCTCTGTCTATCACATGAGTCCACGTTTTCTAAAACAAAATCCACATACTACTCTAGCCGTTTATAACTTAAAGTAATTATTATACACAGATTCTCCTGTATAAAAATGTTTTTTTTTCCGTTAAAACAGGGAATGTAGTTGTCAGTGCAACTTGCATAATCGTGTCGCTATATGTATACATCTTATAAATAATTATATAATCGTCTCTTCTTGCCAGCTAAAGAGCAAATAATTTCCTATCATTGTCGAAACCTTGGTGATGATACAATAATAATAATTCTTGTTTATTCAGTAAGATATCAAAAGCGACAACTCTATGTGTTGACATAATTTCAGATATTTCTACCAAATTTGTGTCTACATTAAAACGCATGTCCCTTTTACACTTTGCCTAACTTCATCTCCAGCAACGCAGGAATTGAAGAGTCGATATTATATTGCGCGTCTGAGTAAAGTGCCAACGGGATTCGTTTATGTTTGGTGAGTCAGTTTCCTGGGTAATTTTCATTTATAATTAATTAAAATAAGCTAACACACAGGCAAAGGACAGTAGAAGTAACACGTTTCAGGTGATATCATATTTTTTATATTGAATCGATATTTCTTACGAGGTAGTTCAACCTGGATCATCCGCCCGGTGCTCAGTGTGAGCTCAGTAAACTGGAATGCGCTCTTGAGGCTTGTCAACCCGTATTTTAACAGGTGGATCGAATGTCTAAACTCAGTGATCAACAGATTTGATCATATATTGACTCGACGTTTATCTGCTAACACTAAACTACACAAAGCAATTATTCTCTCTTACCTGGCAGTTCAGTTTCTTGGCCAGTGGTTGAGACAGGGCTGCCTCTGACGATGTTCGACGTTATTTCTGTTGACAGTATTTTTTCTTGGCTGCCGCCATCTGATTGCGCCAGTTTATGTCTGCAGACTTGGTCGTTGCTTTGGTCACTCGAACTATCTTTTCTTATGTCTGACATAGCACCGCTGAATTTTCCTATTTACCGTGTTCAAAACTACCCATATAACGCACCGCAATTAAAAACACAAAATCGAAGACGCAACGATCCTCAAAAGCAAGTATCAAAACTGTTTGTTCTCTCGCTGGAGATTCGTGCAGTGTTTCGGCGAAAATTACTCAAGACCTTTTCATTGGCTCCTGAAAATGGTCTCCTGTGAATTATTGATTGCCGGCAGGTGAAAGTAGTGTTTTTAAACGGCTTTGTGTTTCCACACGGTGCATAAACTAATATTGAATGGTAAACATATGCTAATATCGGCAGGTAATGCCTGAAATCCTCTACACGTTGCTATAGAAACATCCAGTAAAATCGCTAGCTGCTGTCAAAATTATATTAACAATTTAATAATTTTCAAAAGCACTTTTAAGCACTTTAAAAGTGCTTTCTTTATAGCACGTTTTAGCATTGAAGTGAAAAATATTGTTTTGAAAAATACTGTTTTGATTTTCGAATATTTCAAATTTGTGACAAAAAGGAAATACTCAGTGTAAATATTATTTATAGTTGAATCTTAATCAAAACAGCCACTGTATTAGAATTATTCTATTCTAAACTTTGATAAAATCTGAAATTTTAAACAATTTGTCTTTCAAGACTAAATGATTCTAATAAAAATTACTTGTTGGCTCCGCTCATTACCTTTGCCTCATTTTCGGCCATAAAGCCTTGTATATATTTTACAGGAATCCTGAAATGCAAAATACTTTGTGGGCAAAATCAAAGAACTTGTTACATTGAATTATTCTGCGAAGTTTGTGGGGCCCAACACCAACACAAAGAGAGAACAAAGCGTAAACGTTTGCCTAATCTTGCACTGACTTCGACACTCACGGTCCCGCCATCTTGGATTACGGCGTTCATTGAGTTGCCAGTTCCAGGCCCCTCTCCATATTTTTGTTTTGATTGTTGACCGCATGTGGCGTGGCCGTAAAGCAACTCACTTACGTCATAACCCAAGATGGCGGATCCATGACTATCAAAAGTGCAAAAATATGTAAACAGTTTTGCGCTGTTCTCATTTGTGTGATGGATATATACCCCAGAAACCGTCCACAGAGTAATTGAGTATAACAAGGTTTTTTCATTTCGCCCGCAACGTGTTTCACTTCAGAATTTGTTTCAAAGAGTTCACACTAGATTTTATTGTATGTTTCCACAAAGCACTGTTATAACCTTCCCCCCAAAACCACCACCACCACCACTACCCCTCCTCCTCCCCCCAATTTTAAAGGCCTAAACCTCTTTGATAGCAATTTAGGAAAGAAACAAAAAGGCAGAAAGGAAGAAGGCAATAAAACAAAAAAATATATACATTCTTCCACGGACCATTTTATCTTTCTATTTGCTAGTAGTAATAGTAGCAGTAGTAGTAGTAATAGTAGTAGTAGTAATAGTAGTAGTAATAGTAGTAGTAGTGGTAGTAGTAGTAGCAGTAGTAGTAGTGGTAGTAGCAGTAGTAGTAGTAGCAGTAGTAATAGTAGTAGTAGTACCAGCAGCAGTATACTAGTAATAATAGAAATAGTAGTAACAGTACTAGTAGTAGTACATGTAGCAGTAGTAGTAGAAGTAGTAGTAGTAATGGTAGTAATAGTAGTAGTAGTATTAGTAGTAATAGTAGTATTAGTAGTACTTAGTAGTAGTAACAGTTGTTGTAGTAGCAGCAGTAGTAGTAGTTGTAGTAGTAGTAGTAGCAACACTAGTAATAGTAGTTGTAGTAGTAGCAGCAGTAGTAGTAGTAGTGGTAGTAGTAGTAGTAGCAACACTAGTAATAGTAGTAGTAGTATTAGGCGGCAGTAGTAGTACTAGTAGTAGCTACTGTAGTAAGCAAAAGAAATATATTGGGACTTTGTAATGTTTCTGTTGGCAGTATTGACTTACCAATACCATAATTGTAATATAGAATACCCTATGACATATCAATAGCTGACAGTAGCTTTCAAAATTACCTTTATGTAGTTTGCAACAATAGAAACATTCCGAAAGTCTAGAGCAGCGTCGATCTCATCCATCACATACAAGGGTGTAGGCTTGAAGTGATGCAGGGCAAAGACCTGTAATGGATAAATTATAGAGGAACTTCAGTTTTTGAGAAAAAGTTCCAACTTTGAGCCTTAATCCACTGGGTTCTTACATGCAAATGTGTTTACTGTATCGGTCAGTTCTGCTACTCACCAGGGCCAGAGAGCTCAAAGTTTTTTCTCCTCCAGAAAGATTTGCAATATTCTTCCAGCTCTTCTTGGGAGGTCTGACACTATGAAGGAAGCACGGTATCGACTCAGTTTTCTCAGACTGGAGCTCTTTGCATTCAAAGTAAACCTTATAAGGTCTAGCAAGTCACAATCACAAGCAAGCGACGTCAAACACCGTATCGCTATTCTGAAACGATGTGTCTTAACAAATCCCAAGTTTGCCTTTGTTCCTTTTCTAAGCAGGACCAAGTGGAGATCTACGCAATGAAGCGCCTTTCCCCTCCCAATACAATCAACAAGAATGTATTTCGAGAACGCTACTGATGATCACAGAACTTCTGTCTTACCTAAACACTATTCCCTCTGAGAAGGGATCCAAGCTGTCCACCAGTTCAAGCTCTGCGTCTCCGCCAAGTGTAATCATCTACGAATCAAAGAAACGGAGAATTACTAACACAAACATTACGTAGTTGTTGACGAAATTATTCTGACAAACAAATATCTCAATTCTTCCTCAGCTCTGATTATTGATAGTACCAAAATGTTTTCTTCAACTATATCATGCCAAGTTGAAACAAACACGTCCTAACGTCCCACCTAATAAATCAGGGCAGGAGAAAGAAAGTGAAAATTATACGATATCGGAGTCAAATAACTACTATCACATACAGAGCTAACTCAGTATGAAAATAGGAAAAGAAAAAGAAGAAACTCTGTTAATAACGTATGCCGTTAAATTGTCAACTTACGAGAAAAGTAAAAATTGTGGACAAAAACACGATGCGGAATTAGCAGCAGCATTGAAGCAATTTTACTATATATATATATTATAAGAAGAAGATTTATTTCATACATGATCACAAAAAATGAATTAAGATGCATTTACAATTTCAATATAGAAAAAAGGTCAGAAATTTACACCAAGTGACATACAGTTCAGATTGCAGTTCAAATTACTAGATTGATTACCGGAAGTACACGCATGTACTCTGTTTTACCAAGAACTTTTCAGTATTGACTGGCCATGTGTTGGGGTGTTTTCAAAACACTTTCAGTTCATACCGCACCTGATACATTTCTTTTAGTTTGGTTGTAATAATACTGAATCCCGCCATGAATTCGTCAAGACGCTTTTTCCTCAGCGCTTCGTGTTCTTGTCGTTTTTCATCACGTTCACTCGTAACCTTATCCAGCTCTGCCACTCGAGAAAGATAAATTTCTTCCTACAAAAAAAAATGAAATAGAAAAGTTAATGGATTATGGGTAACTGAACCAGGTAGTAATATTAATGCTCCAACACTAAATTACTTGCAGATATATTGATAGATCATATATCTACTGCAAGAAACATTAACGGGTGCCAACATAAATGATACGACTGCATGGAACTATAGTTTAGTAAAGTGATATACATAGCGAGATAGAGATATGAAGATGAGGATACGTTAACTGATTACCTTTTTTCTGTATTCTGCAATGGCTGCCATGTTCGGCTTCATGGAATTACACTTTTCCTCCAAGACAGTGATGCCATACTAACAGGTACCAAAATACTGCCATTAATACATGTATGCGATAGTTAATTCAACTATTCAAACTAGGGTTAGTAGGGAGCGGAGCTGTAGAGTATGCGGACACCTCGATACTTGATTGTCAATGTGGAAAGCATAGTACGTTCTTGATAATAACATAACGTTTTTGTTTAAACACTAAAATCTTCTTTAGCCCTAAAAAGACTTGAAAGGGTGTTCTGTCTACAGTCACGAGGATGCCTCTGAACTTTCACAAGAGCAGTTTTGCGGAGTGGGACTGGTACAACATGATGACTGGCTGAAGGGCGTTGGGGCAGTTGATGGATCACGTCCTTTTCGACAGTTTTGGCAAGTGAAGGAAAGTTGCCGACGGGTCTAAAGCCCATCCCGAACAGCTTACAAAGAAGAATAAGCTCATAGCTTACAACCATCATTTAAATGTTATGGTATTACGTAGAAGAGGGTTTGTATCAATATCACGGGTCATCTTGTACTGCTACAAATGTAAAAGCTAAAACCACTTACAGTGCGACTACAGAAACCGGGGTCACTTTGATTTGGCCGACTGAAAGAAACAAACTGTAAAACTATCCAATGAAAATGAGCGATTCCCACGGTTTGTCCAATCAGTATATTGTTTCAAAGTCGTAGTGTGATTAACTGTCCTTTTGCAATTGAGTGACCCGGTTTCTGTAGTCGCACTGTAACTGTTAGCCTCGCAGTAATAATGATACACATATCATTAGGGTTGAATCTCTAGACTGGAGTTAATGGTTTTAGGTTTCTATCAATCAAACTTTATTTCAAACAGAGCTGCACTTTCCGATGTCTACGATGTCGCAGGGCTGTTGCAATTGAGAAATGTCCGTGCCTGCAGCCTTATGAAAAGTGCTTGTTGCGTAACAATGAAAACAGTGGCAATGCAAGCTTACCATCACGTCTTCCTTGACAATATTTTCCAGTTGATCCTTGGTCAACGTTGGCAGATCCGAAGCGTTGTCATCAGACAGTCCAATAGGCTGCAGACTCAACTTACTCAGTTCCTTCTTCCAGTGTTTAACTTTCTGTTGGTTCTCCTTGAAGACTGTCTCATATTTCTCAACCTCGTGTTTCATATCAACTTCCTTTCCTCGTAGCTCGTTCTCCTCCTTCTCCAGTGCAGCATATTCCTGTTTCGCTGTTTCTAAAACCGTCTCCATGTCTTTCATTTGTGTCTGACATATCACAGAGGCAGAAAAAGTTCACAATTTAATGTTTAAATAATTGTAGTGATATTAACCAAACACAAAACTCCTGGAACCAAACTTTAGCCTTTTTCATACGACCTAGATGACAATTACTTGTGTAATTCGAGTCACAGTGGTAAAGTAAAGTGTATTGTTATTCGGCTGATTATGAATTGATGATTGAGAGAAAACCGTATTCTAAGAAATTGAACATTAACAACATAATACTAAATACCAACTTTAAACTAAATTCGCCAATCTTACAGTTACAATGATACAGCAAGGAAGCGATAGATCGAGAAACCCAGATCATCATGTGAAATGACCAAAATCAAATTATTTCTACTTGAAACGCCAAACTATACCTGTGCATTCTCATAGTCTTCCAACACTTGGGTTGCCTTTTCTTCCAAACTTTTGAACTCTTCCTAGATAAGATAAAGCCAAAGATAGTGAGACAACGGAGTAATGTTATGTAGTCTTTTTGTAACACAATTTTCTCTAACAGACTATTACAAAGAAATCTGGGAAAAAATGCTACGACCATCTATTCTAAACTATATTTTCACAAATATGTTACAATAAATATTGCGATGTGTTGCCAAGTATTCATGAGTGCTTTGTCATGTGACTATCCCTTCTTGCTTCTTTTCTGAGAACCTGTTCATACCTGGAGCATATTTGGAATAGTAGATGTTACTCTTATCTACAGTTTGAAATCTCCAAATTTTCTCATCAGAAGACTTTATGAACAATTATGGAATCAAGCAGGAATATATATAAATATATGATAGTGAATACAGTTTCATTACGTTTTACCTCGATGTTCTTGATTGATTCATCATTTTCTTCAATTTCCTTTTCAAGAGATGCCACTTTGTCCTCAGCCTTCTTGATGTTTCTTTAGAAACACAAATTGAAGACAATTCATTCAAGATAGTTTTAAAATATGTACGTTTTATAAGGTGCAGCACTGATGTGTGCAAGTAACGTCAAAAGTATTAAACGTTTTGAAAATTGGTATAATTTCCACACGACGCATATGATATTCATGTGATCAGTAGAAATTGTTTCAAAGCACAATAAAGTGCTATAGAAACATAGCATAGAAATCTTGCTGTATCAAAATGAAAAAAAAATTGGAAGGTTCTTAATGATGTAACCTTCTACTAACATCTGCTGCTTCATTTTAGAGCACAATGTTGACCAAAAAACTGTTGATACCTGTGCGAACTCTTGATAGCGACCGTGGCTTTGGTGATTTGGCCAGTCACCTCGTCAATCATCTTGCTAATCACGTCCACTTTATTCTGCTGCGACTTGAGCTTAGCACCACCAATATCCATGATCTTCTTGTGCAATCTGCAAGTGACATAATCATCCCAACATGTATGGTAAAAGTAACTACATGACAAACTTTTATCAGGAACGATGACCGTTTACTCTTCGGATTTGTCATCAGCATGGTATCAGGGATAAGGAAGGAATATGGATGCTGTTCAAACCAATTTTGGCAAGGTCCCATACGAATGCCAAGACTTTACTTCAACTGATGGTTGTACCAATACAATGGTAAACATGTACATCATCTCTTCATTAAGTCGGTAAAAATCATCATCATCCGATATCACATCAACTATAAAAAATCTAAACATATTATAAAACTATAACAATCTATCTACGGTTACGGTACATATAAAGCATTCAATCATCCAACCTCTGCACTTCAGCTTCAATCTTCGATGCTGCGGCTGCTGCTTTCTGATATGCTGGTGAGGTGAAACAGACATATATAAACAAAAGTTCACAAGATCTACAGATACGGTAATGTGTGTAGATATTGATATGCGTACGTATGGGCCCCTTTCCTTAAAACTGACTACGTCATCAAGCCACGACTGGATTCTACTCCTTCCATTAGCTGGGTCTGACCAGTCCGAGGGTCTGGTATTCAGGTGATGCCAACGTCAAGGTCTTCCCACAACTCAAATTTGCGCACCAAAATGGGCGACCTGAGCAGATTTATATATACCATTACTCATCAGCTGGCCAGTCTGGCCTGAACTGGACACCTGGACAGCTCTATTTCATTAACAAGGCCAGTCTTGCTGGATCCAGTTATGACAGTTGTCACGTTCCATTTTAGAACTGACCTCCTAATTCAGCCAGTTTAGGCTAATGAAACGTGCTCACTGACCACGAATCGTGGCTTGTTCACAACATTTCTTAGTGCAAGGACTAATTAACTGGATGTTACAAAATCTAATATAAAATCAGGCATGCATAGTGTTAAACATCCTTAAGAACAAAGACCAGATTATAAGTCCTGGAACTGACTGGACAGAAGAAATGTTTTAGGACAAATTTGTTAAATTGATTCTATAGCACAATAAGTGTACACCAGCTCCTGAAAGCAAAGTTTGTATGTTGTGGAGTTTCTTTACTTTCGAAGTGCCCTTAGATGTTACGTGTGAATTTCTTTACCAAGGTTCTATTTTAATTTTGTATTTTATTAGCTTCGTCACAATACAAACTAGGTATTAAAAGAAAAACAGCAACAACAAAAAGAAACGTGGCTGAGGAAACTGCAACAGCCTTAGGCCGTGTGCAAAAATAAAGTTAAAACGGTAGTATTAAAACAAAGAAAATGTTAATAACAACATATCATCTGGCGTTTAACAAGGGGCTTACGGGCAAGATTTGACAATCTGTACCTACCTTTCTCGTTTTGTGCGACTGTTTTTCGTAGTTCTGACAAATGCGCTTCATCTGGTGCGGCTTTTTTGACCTGTTCATCCAAATGCCTTATTTGTTCCTTCAAATCTTTCTCTTGTTGAGTTACAGCCTTTGATACAAGAATGTTGTTCAGTAACGTCATTTTATATTCACTGGAGCAAACAGTAGTAACAATACTGTCGTTACTGTTTCAGCCCCCCCCCCCACCTTTCCAAATTTCCTGGAAACGCCCCATGTATATGGGATTAAACATTTGACTTGTGCTGGGTTATGATAGTACATCGGTAGAAGCAGGTGACTTTGTTTTCAAACAAACATTCAATTTTCTCTTTATCAGCGGTCCGCAATTTACCACATTTGCACGTACATGAAAAGGGAGATGGGTCACTTATTTGTTCTAGAATTCAAGTAAATTGATCATCCAAATTTGTTACAAAATCAACAATTCTTGTGCATTCTTACGGAGAAGTGAGGAGTGGCAGCAAGAAGCATGATTGTAAGCTTCAGCAGATTATGGAGTAACTGTAAATGGCCCACTAGACGTCTATCAGATTCTTGCAGACTTTAGTTACCTGTATTTCTACGTTGTTCTTCTCCAGTTGGTGTTCCATGGATGATACCTGACGTTTTAGTGTATCTGCAAGCTCTTCAAGCTTTTTCTTTGACTCACGGAATGCCTACATCAAAATGATAGTATCATTTCAGGCTAGGATAGCATGAGTAACAACGTAAATTAGAAAATAGTGTACTACTTTTAACATACTAAACTCATATCACTCATTCCAATTTTCCAATGCAGCATATGATATATACCTCTGTTGCTTTGGACTCTGTTTCTAATTTCTTCTCCATCTGGGAGAGCTGCTGCGGACTGACGTCACTGACAAATGATGAACACATGCGCCCTTTGGCCACTCGAGTGCCTCCACCACTCATGGTACCTATGACAGACGACTGTGTATCAGATTGTAACAGAGACAACAACTCCTGCATCTCCGCACAGTATTTGTATTTTTATCACTTTAGTATGTTTGAATTCATGATTGACAGTATATAATGTCATTTTGAAACTGTGCAGAAGATCACAGCTATTTTACGTTATTATGATCTCTTGTAAAACCCAAGTGCCAGTGATTTGAATCATACAAACAAAAATCATTGTAACTCACATTATTCCTTTCAATTTTCATTTTAATTGCAGCTGTTAATTGTGAATTTTGGTCTTACATTTGCACTAAATGACAGCTGTAGCTCAACTGATGTCTGTAGAGAAATGGTAACCTTGTCCTGTCTATACCACTGGTAGTAGTTGCGGGTGAATGACAATTCAACAAGGAAATATAGCTACATACCTGATTGGTCAATCAGCTGGCCTTGTAGTGTTACAACTCTCCACCTTTTGCTTCCCTAAAGAAACAATTCACTTTTCATGTTAATCTTTAAGGAAAACTAAATATCATATTTAGCACTTTCATTTTACTTTGATTGCAAAGTGTGTGATGCATGGCAATACACTTATCAGCCCTTTCCATTTGAAAACCATGGTATCTGCTCATAACGTTTACTGGAGTTCAGCCATTAACATTTCAACTGGTGTTATAGCTGCATCATTGAGGTGACTCGATATATAGACCCTCACCCACTGGTTCTGAAAGCTCACCTGGTAAGCAATCTTGGTGGCCTGTTCGAGATCTTTTGATACCAAAGTGTTCCTCAGAGCAAAGTAGAATGCTGTCCGCACCTTCTCATCCTTGAACCTCACCAGGTCGAACAAACGAGGAACATTCTCAGGCCTGTAATTAATGGACAATTACAAATATGTATACATGGATATTAGTTTCTTCAACATCAACAGATAATTTTATCAACTAGGACAGCAAAGGCTATAATGCAGACTCTTCATATGCAGCATCTCATTGAGGGATTCCCTGTATGTGAAGCACAATGCGAAGTCTGTATTAGCAGACTAACTACAATCCTTATGGCAGTTTGTGGAAGTCTGTTTTGTATTGTATTTTGTTCAAAGGACTTTTCAATGTAGGTAATTAAATGCTGTTTTAAGACTTGGGCATTTTACATTGTGTTTAACGCGTAACGTCTCGATCCGCTTTACAATGTTATATACGGCCCCAATGGCTGCCAGTTACAGTGTAGAAACAAATATCACTACCCTACTGTTATCGTCAAGTTCGTGCTTCTTTTAAGTCCCCCAATAGAACGTCAAGAGACTAGACCAATGGCTTAACGTCCCTGTCCACGTACGGTGTGGCGATAGAAGGTCGTACAAAACTGCTGTTGCGTTGGTGCATTCCTTTGTTCTTCAGAAAAAGGCCATTCACATTGTAACTTTTTTCCTGTTCACAGTGAACACATAACCAAACTTTCATTTCAAAATACTCAAATTTCACGATCTTATTTATTACCATGATGCAATCTTCGTGTATGCCTACAATTCAAGTAAGCTCCCAAGCGCTTCAATAATGCCAACTGAGTCAGGATAGATGGCTATAGTTAATTATAAAACTGGTTTAATGTGCAGTAGTTGGGCGAAATTCACCCTTGAACAAATCTGGTATCGCATAAACTGTGTACATGCTGACTTACGTCTGGATCCTTGAGGTTGCATCCTTCCTACAGTTCTCAACCTTCAAGTGTAGAAAACAAATGTTTTAAGTTTAGATATTTAACAGGAATACTCTCTCGTTTTAAGTCAAACCTAGTTGTAAACCCGTGCTTGCCATACAATGTATTTGTATCGACTTTATCAAGTAGCCATATGAATTTTGTATTCTTGGATTAGGTTCTGGACAATGGTACAAGTAGTTTAAGCTGTTTCCTTCAGTTCACAAATGAAACGTTTTTGGAAAAAATCCCTGAGTTTTAATTGACAAAAAATATTTCATTATTCAATAATCTTACTATTGAAATAGTTATTTTTCACTGACCTGTACGCGAAGTACATTTTCACAACTTCGATTTCAGATTCACTTAAAGATGGTTCAGCTTCAATTTATTGGAAGGAAATGTTATACAATCAAACAATTAATTACCTGTCGTCTAGTACAAAAGGTAACACTTACCGATTTTTCACTGACTTGAGCAAGAAAATAGGATTTCCCTGACCAAAATCAAAATCCCCATGGCAATCCCCTGAACATGAAAACAAAATTCACTGACTTTTCCCTGACTGTGGGAACCCGGGCTTGGTGAAACATGTCATGAATTATCTTACCTTATCTAACCCAATGAACGTTGCTGATCCAATGTTGTTCTTCTTTAGGAACTGCACACATTTCTGTGCTGTTTCCATCGTGTCACACACAATATGATCCAGCGCTCCACAAGCTGTGCTTATAGCCACATCATACTTATCATCTATAGCACCGAGGTCACCCTAGAACCGTCAGGAAAATCAAAATACTTAGGAAACTGTAGCTTTCAGTGACGAGATTACAAAGCTTCCAGGAGCCTTAATCTTCACAAGTAAGATGCAATTACAAGCAAATATTCTACTAAACTTCAACGTAATCGTAACAGCATAAATAGAGAGTGAGAGTGAAATAAGATAATTTGCTGACATCAACCATAATTCAAGATAGCTATCTCAAAATCCAAGATTCACTATGAAATATTCAAACACACTATATACCAATGTCCATTTCACTTGAGTTTTCGAGTTGGACCACACGAACGTCCTGCCTCTCCTAGTCCCAGAAGTAGGTACACCAACAAAAAGGTTGTAGCCAATGTTTATGCCTAAAATATCAACGTAAAAGACTGACACAAACTGCCTCATATTTACCAGTCTGCCATAGATTCCTTTAATGTGTCCTGACTCCTTCTGACTCATCAGTGACTCTAAGACCTTTCCTCTGCAAAAGGAATCGCATATATTAATTATGGTTATTTGAAAAAACTTATTTAGAAAATGGAATGAAACACTGATCAATTGTTTTGTTCTTTCTCAAATAAATGGACAGAAAATATATTGAAATTCGGTTTTATTTTTTGTCCCTCAATTCTGTAACGTTATACCAGTATTGCATATTTTTCAATTGCGGTTACGTGGTTTAGTAAAGGATAAACATATTTTCAAACTTAGGTTTATATTTCTACAAATAAAGATCTATCAGTTGTTTTCCAATATGATTATATCGTTTAATATAAAATACCTGTTTTCTAATGTGCCATCAACAGGACGCTGATGTTAAAATATTACATAATAATAATAATAATAATTTATTAATTTATACCTGCTGCGTGAAGCCTGGAGAGAACTTCTGGCTTCCTCGACTTTACTTCTGATCACACGAAGCTGGAAAATGAAAACGAGAATGCAAAATCACATAATGAAAATTGACGAAAGTTGGATGACATCGATTTCCGTCCATTTTCGTCCTAAGAGGTAATGCTGATTTTGGACAATACAAGTACTATAATATCCTATTAACCGTATTTTCTTTCAGAAATCCCAGATGCTATCATAAGTAACAGATGAAGCCACTATATGTAAGAAACACTGAACAACATAACAATATTTAAGTATCAGGTGCCTCCCGCAAGGGATGGTATTGAATGTATTGACTACATATTGGGGCTCTTTTCACCTTGAGAATGGTGTATATTCAACACAAGTCTGGGTGGAGGGTTAGAGGGTCAGCTAGACAAGACTCTTATTTAGGACTAGTATTTCGATTTTTGCATTGATTTTTCTCACCTCGTCTGATGCTTTCTTTTCACCTTCAATAGCTTTCTCTAAATCCGACTGTGTTTGTTGTAGCTTCTCCTTAACTTCAGGCAATTCTTTCTCAAGCGTCTTGGCCTCACTACGTTCAGACATAAAGAAGGAAAGTAAGTAACTGCACAGACAGCTTTAATTTATTGCTGAAATAAAACACAAATCAGTAACTGATCATCAGTTACCTACAACTGAGTCAAAGACTTAGCGAGAGCTATATTGTTGAATGAGAGAGTGAATAACCTAGAGAGTGAATAACCTTTGCCTGGCTTTTGACTTTTTAACAGCTTTCTCCAAGTTCTTTATGGCTGTATCACGTTGTGAAATGACTGCATCTTGCTGACTTTTATAGATCTCCAACTCACTCTTTGCTACATCCATCTACAGATCAACAAACAAAGGTCAAGTACATAATCTCAACGAACGCATGGTACACAACAGTAGTTGCGCACTGTGGAACCTAAATTAGGTTTTGTTGAAGACAATACGCTCTAATTTCAGTCTCTATTAACTTGTTTGGCAAGTAATAAAAAATTATCAGGCAACAGTAAAGAAAGAGCAAATGAAATATATATACTCTGGCATGTGAAGGAGATAATTAGAAAGATGTACCATAACAAAACCAAAATGCTACCCTCCATGCACGTCTCTCACTGCTGCATACACAGAATGAATTTCGTCGCATCACCGAGAATTGGATGAATATATTACTTTACCTTTGACTTTGTTTCATTTACAGCCTTGTTTAGCTCCATCAGCTCAGTTTCTTTTTCCTGTAAAATAAATAAGATATAATAATCAATACATTAGTAGCCAAAGGAAGTACTCCTGAAAAGTTGGAAACTTCCATTGATAATTAAATTCAAGCTGATGTTTCTCCATCTCCGGTTGAAAATAGCTTTATTTTCACATATTAAATACAAGCGGCAGAGAATCTAATGATTGTGAAGTCGTGCCAGGGGGCATCTAACGTTCGTGGACCTGAGGACCATCTGGCCATCCAATTCAACTATAAATTTTCATTTTATGATGTAGATGGTGATTATTATGATTGCAGTGTAGGTTACCTTCATTGTTATAGTTAAAGTCAGTGTCAGGTGATCAAAAACTTTTAAATTGCAAAAATTGGTTATATGCCTCTGATTCTTGAAGATATATAAATTTGGTACATAATTACATACTGGAAGCATGCGAAATTAACTTGTGCAAGAATCTACTCAACCAGGATGATGGCATTCATTTCAGTGACACATGAACATTTAAATTTAACTCTAATGGACAAAGCTTAAGTTTCAAGTAATTACAAATTTTCCATTATATTTCCATACCAAATTTAGGCTACAGTGTTAAAACGGTGGGATTTTTAAAGAATACTTTATATATACAAACACAGTTTATAAAGTTCTTAATAAACAGAACAACGTTTTGTTTATCTTATCAATTATCATGCTAAATTGGAAAGGAAAAATGAAAGATTTTCAATGAAAGAGAAAACGAGTAGAATAGGTGAGTATCAACTTAGCAACAAAACCTTACCTCCTTTTCATTCTGGAGTCCCTGTGTTTCATTTTTTAACCCTATACATGTGTAGAGAGACTGCATTAGTAATGTGTAATGATATTTCCCAGGGTATAACTACAGTTTTCTCCTTGTTGTTGTGTATAGAGATGCAAACAACTGGTTCATTGAGTCAAACCACTGAAGCATGGAAATGGGTGATAATCTATTACTATTAATAGCTAAGTTGAAAGTCAATTTTCAGTACTTAAAAAAAATAATGCAAAGTCATTTTTATCTGACCTGCCATTACTTCTGCAAGTTTTTCCTCCTCTGCAACCTTCTGTGCCTGTTATATGGGAAAATTAAAGTAAATGTTAACTTCAATAAGTCATAAAAGTTATATTCCTTGGCTTAAATGTAATTATCGTCAGGACCTTCAGAATTGGAAAGGGGGGGGGGGGGTGCTAAATAAGATATATAGTACATGTAGTATTATCAAGTTCTGTTATTTCCCAAGATGTATCACCTTAGTAAGTTGCCGTAAGTAATTGCTGTTATAAATAGAACTGAGAAGCAATATATGCTGTTTTAAAATTGATATCATACCAAATAGTGTTTCCCTACTTTTCAATTTTTAGTTCTTTTTGTCATTTATCAGCTACAGTGCCTCTAAAGTGGCCACACCGATAAGTATTTATACAGAAAATGATGAATGGAAATTCCAAAATGTGGTCATTGGTAACAGTAACAAGGTGGCCAGATTGATGATGTTTTTAACTGATATACTTTCAACAGTTATTTCTTATATCTTCGATGTAACAAACAGAGTAACTATAATTACCTCAAAATCTTGCTTCTTCTTTTCGAGGTTTTCTATTTCTTTCTTGTTTTTGTCTGGTGCACCTTGCAATTCAGTCAGCTGTATTTTATGTACAAATTAAATTAAAAGAATAAGTACATCAGGTGAGGTTCATAGTTGGTTCATGTTATTATATATGATTTTAATTGCACTTGGTGACAGGATTTTGCTTTATTTTGCCTTGACTAACATGGTTAGTAGGCAATATCTCGGTTACTAAATAATTTACTAAAATGTGTGTCAGTAATGGAACAAGATCTACTATATTACTTGTTGCTGACTAATGCATTTTTAAAACGTTTCTAATGGATTGGGTACTAGACAGAGACTTAAGGCATACAACTGGCTGCCATCTGGCTCATGCCGTGGGCATGTCTTTGTTTTTGTAATAGTTATTTTAATATTGCCTAATTATAATTTACAACTTAACAAATGCCTACCTTCTCTTTTTCTTTATCTAGATTCTTGCTAAACTTTTTGCTGTTTTGCTTACGATGCTTGAAATCCTGGAAAAGACGTCAGTGTAGTGAGTCAGTGTATAACTATTATTGAATAATTATTATACATTATATGCATGGCTGTATGATTACCTTAAACATGCATCGGTTTTCATTTACTGAATTGGTGTCAGTCAACAACAACAACAAGGTTTTTATTTCAAATATTTTCAGTTAGAGTAAGCACTACCGCAGGTAGCTGAAGCTATTTGTGGCAGCAGTGACATAAATTAATATATAATTTCAGTGAAGAATTAGTTATACTAATAATCAGTCATACTAAAGCTTGGCTGTACTATGAGTCTATGAACAGTGAACATAGCTGAGGTTTATTTTGTCAATCATGCAGATCTATTCAGTAAACTCTGTCCAGTCTCAGTTGGCACATGATTGTTGTCACACGTGAGCGGTACCCCCAAATTTGCACCTGAATTCTTCACAGACAAGTGTGGCCTAGCTATTCACCATTGAATGTAATTAATATATTATCAATTACCGTATTAAACTAGACGTAAACTTTCTTTGCGCGAGCCACACAAGCAGGTTTTCAGTTTTGTTCCTAAGATATAAGTTTGAAGACTTCATGGATCACATACCAGTATAAATTATCTGTTGCATACATGTAAGTACTGTCTGATCATTTATTCAGAGTACTGCAAGTCAAAAGTCAAGACTTTATTGTGAGTGGTTGGTTCTTTATTGAGGATTCAGAGAGGGCCCGTGCTATTACCAGACACCTGTATGCATCTACGAATTGTCTGAACTTTTTTATTACAGTATCCTTTTAGGTGGCTTTATTATTATTTATTACCACAGCTAGATTAACAGACAGTTTATTTCCCAAAGTTTACATTTACTTATCATCATTGATCTTTTTAAAATACCTCTCTCAGCTTCAAGTCATCTCTCTCATAGGCTGCAAAGTTTTTCTTGGTCTCTTCAGCAAGTTCAACAAGTTTGTCGTGTTGTCTGATAAATAATATCAATAATTGTAAGTTCAATTAATTACAGTGATAATGAGCAATTCTCACTTGAATCAGAACTATCAACATTGAATCATTTACAAATATTGAAACAGTAATTGCCTTGTTTTCACTGACAAAGGCAATCCACGGTTTATAAAGAAAAAATTTCATATATTATTTATACACACTGTAAGTACCTAACTTGATGATCATATATATATATTACTGAGAACATACACCAAATCCGAATATGGCTAACATCTCAGAGAGTGCCCAGTCAAAGTTATGTTAATTCAACATTAGTCAGTCAATGATTGGAGTATTTTTCTGCTAAATTTTGGTGTTTTCAATTTTCATTTGCACAGATGTTGTAATCTCTGCAACAACCACAAAAAAGAAAACCAAGTGACTTTAGGCATCATCGAGCTTGCTGGTGTGACAGGGGTCTGACTAACCTCAACTTCATGCAGTAGCAGACACAGTCAGATTAGGTGTATGTATGCTCTTCACTTGTTGAATATATAAAAGAATCAATTGACAGGGAAACATGTACATTCATATGTACATGCAATCGATAAAGAATGTGTATTTAATATAACTAACTGAAATATTCAGTGAGAGCAGTTATTAGAGTAAATGAGGCAGCATTTTATGTGGTCTACTAATGATGTACAGAACTTTGTACTACAGCATAAACCACCAGTCAGGTCAGTTTAACTACTTACTTTGCAAGTTTTTTGTGCTCTTTGCCTTTTGTCTTCTTTCTTTCTGCAGATTAAAATTAATAAAATAATATTGGCTTGTTAACAAAGTTCTAAATTCCACATGGTGATGTATGCTCTGTGATTAATCTTGACATATTAACAGTTATTGTCTTCCTAGTATCATCTTAATACAACTGTACATGATACACTTCCTGTCAGTAGTAATTATGTTAAAAATGCAGTTATTGGAGTTGGAGATAGGTTGGAACAAAGAAGGAGGAAAAGAAACTACATCTAGACATGTAACCAGGAGGGATTAAGACGACAAAAGGCAAGAAGAATCTCTCCCATTTAGTCAGTTCCACTTCTTGATTGTTCACTCATCTACCCTTTTTAATTCACACCTCCCATTTCATACAACAATGCTTGATTTACCAACTGAGGTTACATGTTGAAAGCATTGCTTTAAAAGAGGTATACATGTTTATAATATTCAATTGAAGACACTAGTGCAAAAAGGACGTAAGTAACTGTTGATGAAGATCTCAGTTCTCCCTAAGTTATCCCTCTATTCTCTTTATAACACTTGGGAGAAATTAGTTTTTC
>JANVCJ010074403.1:0-12083 GCA_026413505.1 Epizoanthus ramosus
GTGTAGTATGCTTGAGGTAGTGTAGTCTGCTTGAGGTAGTGTAGTATGCTTGAGGTAGTGTAGTATGCTTGAGGTATTTCCGGATCTTTGCGGTTCGAATGCAATTAAAAAGTATCACCTTGGATGATTGATGTAGATCACCTAAGTGACATGTGGCCGTCAGGATCACTTGAGCCTGTCTTCGCCGGCGCTTGTCTGTTGTTTCTTTATTCATACTCAATAAATATCTCCACAACTCCTCCCTTTGGTTCATGTGAGGTTCTCTGAAGCTAGTCAACTGAAATTACTGCGCTTCAGCTGTATGACAAAACACGCTGAGCCACACGTAAGACTCCGTACGCTTCATTTATTGGCAAAAAGCCGGCTTGGATACAGAAAAGAGCAAAGTGATAAATCGTTAGTCCCCGCTAAAGATAAGCCAGAGTCTGGTGGAAGTATACCGCTAGCCAATTACTTTGAGCTCGCCTTGCTTTTGCACCTGTCGGTGCGTAGTGACTTGATAACCGCGGGAACATGACGATAAGCAAGTTTAACTGAAAAGCATAAAAAACGCATTATCACTGCTTGTTGCAGTATCTCTGCTACAGGGGTAACGTACCATGGAAACGAGAAGATCCTTAATGTAATAAACAGCTGAAGCCGCGCGGCACATAAAAGAGCAGAAGCAAAAACTCAGGCTCTTCAATTATCTCTCTTGTTTATTTTCGAGACTCTTTCGTTGAATACTCGTGACTTAGCAACATAATTTAACTTCTGTTGATGGGAAGTAGTTTGAAAGATTTTGCACAAACGACTTACATTGAGTGTATGTTGAGTAAAAATTTGGGTTGTTTTTAAACTGGGGTCCTAGCTAGGAAAAACACAAAAACTTGCCGACAGTCAGTAGTTTGTATCAGTTACGATCGCATAACAGTTGCGGCCTGGTATCAGTTACAATAAGGTGACAGCGGCGAAGCAATAAATCGATTAAAAGTTTGACCGTGTGCCGACTCCAGGAACAAGCCAGGCATTTGACAGCAATAGCTCAAAGTCCCTAGTGCAAGAAGAGCTGAACATGTATGCGAACCGATACGGCTACAGTCGGCCATCTTATTCCATTCCTTCCCATGAATCTCATGGTCCCCCTCCGCTAACACACCAACCGTACGTTTATACACCTCCACGCTACGGCTACAGCACCTACCCTCCTAACAGCTCACCCTCCTACAATCATGTCCCCCCTCTGGCACATTACAGTGATCCAAGAGCAATGGAGATACATCCGAGAGAACATGAAATCCCTCCACTGCACCACTTGCCTGCAGCTCAACTGTATGATGTTAGAGAGCAGAACAGACCAGAGTACGATGGGGCCACTCTACAAGACTGCCGCGAACAAGGTAATCAGACATTCGCATTCACGTACTCACAACGATCCTCGTTTAATGCCTTGTACAACTATTTATTGAACATCACACCTTTTTAAAGATATTACTTCCCTTGAGTGATATTCCGCACTGACAGCAGAGAATTGGCGTTTCAAAGCCTTGTATTTACATAACAGAATCCGAAGACACTAATGACGCTAAAATCTTGCACTGTTTGTAATCATGGTTAATAGTCGAGTGTTATAGACAGGGCTTATTCAGGAAGTTCTCTGCTGTGAGTTTAAACAGCAAGACCAAACTTTTGACTCTACAGAACTCATTTATTATGTTGCATATTATACAGTGTTGTTGCGGTGGAAAATGTTAATCTACAAAACCGTTATAATGTTTTGACGTAAAGAAAAACGTCCCACTGTCATGATGAATTTCTCTGATAATGTCAGTCGCCTGATCCATCAATTGCCGTTGTTATATGCTAGCTTATTATGCAGTATGATTCTAAAGCCAAGAAACTAGCACCAACATGCGTTAATATTTCACTGTAGTCAATATATTAATGTACAAGTACAAATGTATTACTCGATAAATTCTAAGTTGGAAACTGCTTTAGATATGCACAACGATGGATCACAGAACAATCGTTTGACTTACGAACTCGGATGTGAAATTAGCTCACTTAAACTGTGATGATTTCAGTAAGGGAATTTGAAAGCTGAGGGGATAACTTACAACAAAGAAACTGTCACAGTATTTCCTTAGATATGACGATATTTTCCGCTATCATAGATTAGAATCTTCTTCTGCTAAGGATGTTTCCGTCCTGCAGTTCAGTTCTCCTTTCGCCCTTGCTTGGATTCCACGCGTGCAACTGTGATTGCCGATCTGGCATCGAAAATGTTACCAATTTGTTATCCTTTAGCTACTTGTACATAACCTCTGTTGATCGGATTAGGACAAATACAAGTCATTGATGATTCCACTGAATTACTAGATTATAAGTAGGAATCCAACTGCGAAATGAACAGCGGTTTGTCAGAGCGTAACACGTAACTGAAAATATGGTCTCATGTCTAGCTTGGCCAGCTTCCGATAACACCGCATGCCTGCATTCGTACCCAAGGACACCCTGTGATTTCAAAAGATTGTAATTGTCATTTCAAAACATCATACCGCTTAATGCTACTAAATAAATTGCCATTTCAAGAAAATGTCTTATGTAGAGCCTCATTTCTTTCAATTTGAGTGAAGAATACTCCAAACATTCTTCTTCAATAAATTCATATTTGCATAGCAATATGGGGCAATATGGGGCTGCTTTTCACTTATTTTTTCGTGATAACTTTCTCTCTTGATAACTCAAACATGTCTTTTAAATTTTAGCGTATTGCAAAAGTACTATTAACTTAGGAAACTAAAATATCTGTGAAAGAAATCCCTCTGCCTCTAACACTCGATCACTAGACTCGTAAGTCGTATAGTGTGTACCACATGGTTTCGAAACTTATGTACTTGCAGCAAGCACATGCAGGAGTGCTCGCAAAAGTTGTCCCTTGCTCAAATTGCTCGCAAACTTTTGGAGGGTGCCCACTTGCTCGAATTCGCCAATTTTCGTAGATCAGTGCTTGCTTGCTCGTGCTCGCAAAAAATAATGCTCTACTCGCATGCTCGCAAATGCTTGCGAAGACCATTCAATACCCCCACATGCCATGTTTGAGTCTGTGGAGATATGATTAGGCCAGTACTTGATTGTGGTTAACCAAATGTTACCGCAGTAGTTGTTGCTTTAAAACCAAATTGACCGAGTATCAGGATATATGTGTTTACATCAGGGCAGCTATACTGTAAAACTGGCAATTGGCATTTTAGGAGCAAACATTCTCAGGATTCGTTTCCTGGTATCCTTTGTTTTGTAGGTTTTACATCTTAAACACCCTCTTTAAAACTATCTTGGTTCTATAGATATTCTTGATATTTTTATTATGTCAGTTGAATAAAGCTGAACGTACAAATAAAAGGGAATATTGTATAGTTGTAATCAGGACTGTTTAAAAAAAATTCTAGAGAGGGGGGTAGACTAATAAAAATATTTCAGCTTGAGGAATGTGGTAGCCCCTTACTGCAAATTCAAAGTGAGAGATAACAGTTTATTACTAAACATATTTCCATTTCTGACATATACAAGAACCTGAAGAATTGCTCTATACATTTATATTATATTCTATTGTTTGTTTGATGCCATTTTATTATATATCTATAACGTAACTGACAAAGTCTTGCGGTAGGCGATGGTTGAAGCGCCAGCCTTATACAAATATCTTAATCCCTTTACTATACCTCTTTATGGTTTTAAAACGTTTATCAATACGAAAAGAGTTGGGAAACACAAGTCTATGCTTGTTACGAAATAGCCGGCCAACAATCAGCTGTTGTGTAGGCTTCTGGTAAACTTTTTTCATGTTAAGCTATTAAGAAAACAAGATTCTATTGCGGTTTCACTTCTTTCTCTATTACCGACTTCAGTATTTGCAATAAATATAGCTGTTTCTGGTCCTTCATGGAGTAAATGGGTTCGAATTTTCAACTGGTTTGTGCGATATGACCATGCAACATGTAAATACTTACAAAAACACGAGAGCTGTTTTTACACAAATTAGTAATCGCCTAGTGAACCAGTACGGTTGGTACATGGGTTCAGAATGGAGGACGTGAGTGATTGCATTCATGAAAAATATCTTTGTTTTCAAAAGATCAAAACTAATAAAAACAACGCACTTTTCTAACCAAGTGGTAAAACAGTAGTGCAATAATCTTAACCACTTCTCACTGCCAGGCTCTGTATGCATACTGGAATCACATATTGATGTGCATGCAAGTACTGTAGTGCAATAATCTTAACCACTCCATGTCGATGCCGTTTATTTCTTATACTTCCAATACTGTAGTTTTTCACAAACGACTCAAATATTTTTACTAGGAATGAAAAGGTTACGTTATTTACAAAGATGTCCAGGCCAGGGCACCCGAACAACTTCATGGGTGTGGTCATGTGAATTCCATCACTTCTGAGTTGAGGCTTTGACTGAGCCGGGACTCCAGTTTTGTTGGCCATTTCCAAATCTGTTTCTATCTGTAAGCTTCTGTACATCGTTTTAACGTTATAACCAAAGAAACGTATCGGTTAAAATTATGACATAAAAAAGTATTCATTTGAACTGTGGCAACCACCTGGATATTTCAGGACAAGCAAATCTCTTTAGTGGACACTGGCATACTCGAAATATTTTCTCAACACTTACTGTGTATTTTACTGAATTCTTTTATAAGAATTTAATCAAAGGCATTTTCATGTGAAACGGTGCGGTAAGGGATTATATCATACAGAGTTTAAAGACTGTATCACAAAGTTTAGCCAAAGAGAATTATGTTTATAAACAGGATACTTCAGAGATGTTTGATATAGACCGCATTCCAACTCTTCTAGTTGTAACGAAGAATTATTAGTACTGAGCATTTTCTTTTCATATTGAATCAGTCTTATACTGCCACTGGTCTTTTTCAGTTCTACAAATTTTTTACAGTTCGTATTGGTATCCCATTCGAGTATATATGAATGAATAAATATATTTCGCCACAACCATGGCCTCTTCATTATAGATGTACAGCAAATGCTTATTTGTGCTTGACAAAGTTATACTTTGGCAGTTACTTGGTCATTCCTAGCTGCTGTTAATACTTTGTAATTAAGATCAAATTAATTCGTTATTGCTTCTGTAATGTGCCTTGGTATTTGTAGAATGTTATGTAAAACCTTACGTTTGTATTGCTAGATACGAAGGTGGAACCAGTGTATGTTTATAGTGACAAAGTCTTTTCAAATAAGTGTTGTTATTCTTAGAAACCAAAATAGCAAGTAGATCTTTGCTCTGTTTTAAGCATTAATGTCTTGACTTGTCGCATTGTTTGTCTGCTGAGTAATGCCGCAACTTTTTCCATAACAGACAGAAAAACAGAGAAAACGACCGGAAAGAAACGAAAAGGAAGGACAGCGTTTAGCAAGCATCAATTACAGGAACTTGAAAATGAATTCAACAGGAATAACTACCTCACAAGACTGCGGCGTTATGAGATAGCTGTGAGTTTGGATTTGACGGAACGACAAGTCAAGGTTTGGTTCCAAAACAGACGGATGAAGTGGAAGAGGGTGAAAGGCAAGCGTTTGGAGAAGAATAACCCTCTCCCACCCGAGTGCAAGCCTTCGTTTGAAGATAACTGAACGTCTGTGGTTATGAATGAATGAATTAGCAAATGATTATATCTCGGGGCCTATATCTTGAGCGGCATTTCACGTGTTGGGCCCCATCATGTGTTGCCTTACTTGTCAACATACATGCCGACTGTTCTGTGCTATAGAGAGCCGCAAAAATGATAAAAACTCAGAAATTAGCACATGAATTTAAAGGATGACCTATGTCAGTTGAACGAGCAAACTGAATGAACATAGCTGAGGCGTTGAATTTGTTTTAGAACTAAGGAGCTTTCGTTAATATACGTGTACAGGACCAAAGGAGAAACCAGCTGTCGTTTCAACGATTCCATGCAATCGCGATGAACATATTTTAAGTACATCAAGACATTTAAATACTTGTACATTTTTTAACTGAACAAAGCGAAAGGCTTGACCACATCAAAGGGTGGTAAATTAAGTCCATTGCAAAGTACCTTTTTGTTTCATCATCAGTTCGTACTTTATTAGAACGATATAAACAAGGTGATTGAAAAAAATACGTGAGATTAGAGATTTCACTCCCAAATATATATGAACCATGCACGAATGCCTTGGAAAGTATGTGAGCTGTTGCAACTTGTCCAACACAAAGTGTGACCATTCATATGGAATCTGTTGAGGAATATATTTTTGTAAGAGACTTTGTTTATAATAAGGCTTCAATATCGGATTTGCAAAAAAATGCATTAAAATCAGTCAAAAACTGTGATCTTGTATGAAGCTCTTCCTGTCGCGTTACCTTAACTCTCATGCACTCACCGTTTAAACCCATTCTCACCCTCACAATTAAAGTACTGTTGCTCTAAAATTGCTCTCTAGAACTCTGAATCAATTTGCAAAACAAGCAACACATAATCTGACTTTGTACGTATTTTCATCGAGCAGAAACACGTACAAAATACCTTCAGTCTTCATTTCTTGTGCGTTCCCAGCAATTCAGTGCCACTGTACGGTCTGTCCGGTACACCAGGGCCAAAGCCATCGAAGAAAGCATCTTCATAGTGCAAGATACAGCTAAAACAGCTAAAAAATACAGAATAATTGAGGAGCAGATGAATGGATAATTAAGATAAGCTCCTAGATCAGTTACTCCACGAACACATAGCCGGCAAAATTGAGGAAATTTCGTGATCATCGCAATTGGAATGCTGGCAAATACACGCGGACCCAGCTACTTTGTACTTTCCGGCAGAGAAAACTAAGTTTTGTATCATGTTGAATTATAAGGAAAACGTACCGGCAGCTTGAGGACACGCTGTCGCAATTCTATTAAGTATTGAATTATTAAAGTATACAAAACATAAAATGTGGATTTATAAGGACATACTCCTCCTCCGTCATTTCAAGATTCAGAACTCCAGACATTTTCACATTGCTTAAAAACTCGATCCAGCTTTAGATTTAGAATGATATATATACATGTGTGCGTGCATGGCAAATTTCGAAGGGACACAAAGTTAAAAGATTCACAGCAACACCGAACAAGTTGATAGCTAGAAAGCATGGTCGCACGAGAAAATATTTTTGCAGGTCGACTTTACTAGAATGATTCAAGTTAAATATCATGTATCAGTCCGTCTGCTGCTTCTTACTAAAGACTGTTACGATTCCAGAAACTAAAATATATAAACCTCAAAATAGTCTTTTACTAGTATTCTTCAATCTTGCATTGGCAAAGTAGTTCAGTAGCCGTGTACAGAACAAGGCGGAAACATAGCATGGAATTGTAGATTACTTGCAAGTGGATGACTTGCTTGCATAATGCATAAAAACGGTTATTATTATTGTAATGAATGTGTACCTGAAATCTTGGACGGGAGAAGCGTTGAAATTCGATCTTTCTGACTTGCATAAAAGAAGCCGCGAAACTTTTGAGATAGGTGTCATTCAGAAGAAATTGGATTTCATTTCATAAAGTATTGGCGGTAGATAATCACATTTTAACGACTTGCCTCTTTATTGCACAGTATGATTTGCGAATGGTGGCGGAACTTTACCAAATACCGTACCATAGAACTTCTCATGAAAAGTTGCTTGTTGTGGTTAAAAAAGGTAGTTAGTTGTCTGACAGTTTGGCACAGCTTGAGGCATGTGACGTTTATATAGTATTTCTGCATCAGCACTCTGCAATCTCAAGCCCGCGTAGCTATGTTGTCTTTAGAGGGGTTCGTTTTTGCAAGGTCATGGCTCTAATACACATAGCCAACACAGGTTACCCCAAGTCTTCTGTAATTTGGAGTCACAGTGTGTTCGTTCGAACCCTTCGAAGCCCCCCTGGCCAACCTACCTGAATCCCGTGTACGGGTCTTGTACTAAATCGAGTATGGACAGTATGGCGTTATGTATGCAAGATTACCGATACCATAATAAGCTATAATAATTTGAATTTGCGAGAGATACATAGACACAGACCCAGACGCACTCTGACACGCATGAGGACATGAACACGGATGCAGACATAAAAACGGGCAAAGACTCGGATGTTGGACGCGAATATGGAAAAAGAGACGGACACGAACACAGACACGCACGCGCACACTTACACGTACACGCACATGGAGACACACAGACACGGACAGGAAGAATTACGCGAATGCGGATTACTGTATATGATATCTATATTTGTTTGAAAGCTAGCGTTTGCTGGATTATTGAATGGTTTATGTTTTGTTAGTTATTGTAAAAAAATAAACTATTCTTATTCGATGCAAAAAGAAATATATATATAATATTTCTTACCATGATTAATCTTGTTTGGATTCTCCTAACCGTCCTTTGCTTTCAAATTTATTATAGATTAATAAAGATTTTCTATTCCTCCACGATACAGAAACACAAGAGAAAGCACTGCACATAAAGCAGAAAGTACAACCCTTGAATAACAAATGCTGAACTGAATTTCAGCTATTTTGTTTTCACAGAACTACTTGAACTACTTGAAAATGAGTACCAGCATACATGGACCGCATGAAAGCGGCTGCCAGAGGCACCTATGTAAGCTTTCGGATCGCTGGGGGTAAACTGATAATTGTAATGCGCCTTTGAGTATATTCATATAGAAAAGGCGCAACATAAATGTACCATTGTTTTTTACCTTATCTGTAAATGCTCGGTCCTCGCTCTCAAAAGATCTTAAGAGCTAAGGCTTCTCAAGTTTGGGTGCTCCAAAATCGAGTTGTTCTCAGGGAACATTCGATGTTCCTACTGGCCGATGCAACTGACTAAGGTCAGTTGCATGCCAGTCCACCTCTGACAAACGGCTCTGATGAAGGGCTGGAACTGGCGAACGGTTTTGACGAAGACCAGGCTCTGGCGAAGGGATGACACTCAAAATTTCAGCTCAAATTAGCTTCAAATTGTTAATTCTCGGGATTAAAAAGCACAATATATTATTTTAGTATTCCATTATTCGATGTGTGTAGTTAGTCATCGCAGGGTTGTAAGTTACCTGGTCTTTTCAAAAATCTACAATCGCAAAATTCTTTGTCAGTAATCAGTAAATTCCAGCTCATTTGTTAGTTGACAGCTAAAGTTTCAGTGGCCTTAGGCAAAACTTGACACAACTTTACTCATCCTCATAGGAAATATGTCAGCTTTCAAAAGTTTAGTTTATTGTGCAAAAGAGATTTGACTTGCGGTCCAACTCAGAACGATTAGATTGTTTATATAACAGGTCAGAAGAACTGATCAGTTCCTTTACTCTTATTACGAAATTAGTTAACTTTGTATTGACACTGTAAGGAGAAGATAGATGTTAATAAACTTGCTTAGTCCGAAGGTGTCAAGCGCGTTCTTAATGTATCTCAGTCTAACTCTTCTGCTGGTTCTCAACTTAAAATATGGACAATAAACGAATAAATGGAATCATTCTCGAGGGTATCTCACGTTTATGGTTTAAAAAATAGAAATTTTGAAACCCACCAGGGGGCTGGCGCCCTGAAAACACGATTTTTGGAGGGCAATAAACACACCAATCGAGGCTGCTGAAAACTGTGTACCTGTTGATTTATATTTTTCGAAATAAATGAAATAAGGTCATGTGTACAAAGCAAAACGTACCACAACTTAAGAGAATCAAGTAGATCAATTTGACGCAAAATTTTAAAATCGCTTTAATTTTGTGGAGCGTTAATTTCCTGCAATAAAGTGGGTTAATAGAAGGATGGTTTAATTGCAATAATCAGTTAGAGCTGACCTCGTTTGGTCAATCCAATTGCAAGGGTAACGAAAGACATCATTACATTTTTATTAGTTTTAATTGGTAGGTGATATTCTCTTAATTGGATTTCGAGAGTAGTTCTCCTTCACCGGCCGCCCTCTTTTGACACTAATTAATTGAAGAAATTAGCAATTAAGTGGTGTCGATTTCATTTGCCGCTAGCATTTACAGATAGAAAGATGTTTCGGTTGCTACTTTGTGTGCAAGATTCTTCTATCAACTAACGAAAATGTATGAAACTCTAAGTACAAAGTAATTCATATCATTGATATATTATTGTTATTTTTAATTTACAGATTTAGAAATATGTAGTTAGTATGCTTGTAAATTGGAAACAATTCTTATCGAATTCAACTCCAATGTTTCAATAAACTAATATTTATAATTATATCCAGCGTTTTATATTATTTGTTATTGTTATGAGGTGTAAGTATATATGCTGGAATTCGAAACACAAACTACGTGATTTTCATTGCAAACAAATTATTCAGATTAGTCCTGTCAGAAGTTGTGTTTACGTGTAATACTGAATAGCTCCGGTGATATGTTTATTGTCTTTGAAAAAGACACAAAATCTCTCCGGACGTATTAAAGTATTGTTTGATTAATTAACGTTTCTCATCGTTAGTTGCTTTTGCTGTAGTAGTTACGTGCAGTATTCATAGCTTGATCGTTTTGTTGTTTTTGTTTCGAGTTGGTTTACCATTGATTACGTATTAGTTGACAACAGTTTGCAACTAATATATTTGCATCTGGCCTTGATCGTGCAAATTAAATTACTTAAATAGAATAAATACATGAACTGTTTCTAAGCATATTAAATAAATTATAAATATTTGAACTATAAATATATAAATTATATATAGACTAACCGAAAACTTTCGGATAATTTATACAATTTTTAGTCTACAGAAGTTTATATAAATATGTAAATTAATTAACTAAAATTAATGAAATATTTATTGAATCTTGCCAATGCACTGATCTTGACGAGAGTATAAGGCATTCCAAGTTGATGATAGACAGGTGTCAAACGCTTACGACTTTTCTTGCAACTTTTTAGATTTAGATTTTGTTTTGGTTTGATTTTAGTTTAGCTTTGGCCCGCTATGAAACTAGTCAGTCTTCATCATCCAGTTTAAGGCAATAATCCAGTTTGTGGCATTTTGGCACATGCACAAGCACCGCCAATCTTTCAGCACATTTTTAAAACATCTCCACTTTTTTTTTCTCTTTTAGTTCTTCTGTTCTCCTCTAGTTGTTTTTTCCAATCGGATAAAGTCGCTGTTTTCTTTGTTGTCTCCCGCTGAACAGAAAGACAACAAAGCTGCCATTTAGGATTATGGGCGTGCCAGAAAACGCAGGTAGAATCATATTTTAAAATAACTTGCTCCTTTATCACAAAATTGCGACCCAAGTTGCAGGTATCATGTTACATGCTATAAAGGACTTGTTAGACCTTGTTAATACGATGTATTTGGACGAGTGCAAGACGAGGTTCGCGCAATGGCCAGAAAATTCCGAGTCAGGTTGCTGCAACAAACTCAGGAAGTAGAAATCCATTAAACTCACAGGGCTCAGTTGCTCGAAAGTGGGTTAACGTTAACTGGTTAAGCATGTCTTCATTCTTGCTGTACAAATTCAACGTTCTGCAGACATTCCTCGAGCTCTTACTCTACAAACGAGAGACACACACATGCATGTACAATTCCAACAGTAAAACTTTGTAATTACTTCCATATATCTCCAACATAATCAGAAAGAACTACACTCTGCTCTACTCCTCTGACCGCTGCAAGGAAACTTCCCCAACCTCTCTGATTGCTAGTTACAGCTAGCCGTCCTTCTAACTCGACTGCTCATCAGATCCAGCTCCCACCTGGCTCTTTTCGTTGTGCAAATAACCGTGCCACTTGTCCTTACATCTTGGACGGGCTAACAACCTATACTTTCTTTTTTGCCGGTGAATCACGACAACCAAGTTTGTTTTTAAATGTTTTATCAAACTTTAACCTTAGAATTTTAATAATCTTATTGTTTCTTGAAAGGTGACGTCATTTATTTACATCTATGAAACTCTTTATCGTCCGAAATCAGACATGCACATTCTCATGACTCATTCAAAAGCCAAATTGAAAACGTTTCTTTTTCGCAAAGCTTTCAGTAAAATTTGTAGTATATTTCCTCTTTTCTTCCCTTAAAAGGGGGGGGG
>JANVCJ010074414.1:0-12082 GCA_026413505.1 Epizoanthus ramosus
AAACAGACGAACAAATTTAGACGATTTGTTCGTCTGAAAATTCGTTCGTCCCGTTTTCACATCAGACGATTTGTCCGTCTGAGACGATTTGTCCGTCCAGACGATTTGTTCGTCTTCTAGTGTGAAAACGGCCAATGTTTGAATTTCTTCGTAACAAACATTTAGTGTATCCTGCTTGGCGAGTCAAGAAAATTAACAAACTTGGGCCAATTCTACTATTTTGGCTTCATAAATTATTAAAATTGCACTTCAATTGAATCTGTTAGTAGTAATATCATACAAAAAAATTGGTTTTACCTACAACTTTGGACATTTGGCCGCCATGATGGTGTACCAACATTTTACACCAACATGGCCTTTCATGTTTGTCGCAGATATGAAAAATATTTTTGCTCCAAAATTTCCCCAAGTTGTGTACTTTTTCAGCTTCTACAAGCTCAGAAACATTTTAGTGCGTGTGGTTAACAAAATATATTTCTGTGATGTCAATGCAAACCATGCATGTTTAAGAACTGATCATTAACTCACATTTATCTCCAACTGGTATCAAATCCTAAGTTCTCCAAAAAGTTGCCACTACTAAATTAACAGTATCAGTAGGAGAAAATAGAAACTGATCATTAGGTTATTCACTAAATGCAAAATCTTAGCTTTTCCTTGCAACTGTTCAACTGTGCAACTGAGCAATCGCACGCAGTCTGACCGGCTCACCCAGGAGTTGCAAACTTTGACTTGTCTGATGCAACTGCCACATCACAACTGGCAACCAACTGGCAACCTGCAGCAGTAGCCAGACCTGGAATGTTGAAGAAAGACCATATTAGGTCATGTGTGCAGGTTGACATGAGATGTCCTGGGTGAGGGGTGGGCAGGGCAACCAAGTGGCATCTGGGAGTAGTACATAATAGGAATATGTACACGACTAACTGGAGATATAATTAGAATACTAAATGGATAATAATAATAATAATAATAATAATTTGTTTCTTAAAACACATTTTTACAAAGTCTCAATGTTTTTACAAAACATAATTTATTCTGAGCAACTATTACCTAGATCTGTTTTTTATTTAGTGTAAACATTTTTAAAAAAGTGGTGATGTCCAAAATTATTAATCCAAACTATCACAATCTTGACACAGTGCCAAAGCAATAAAGAAACACATGTTTGAACTTGGACTGAATTTGATTGGGGGTTTCACGAATTTCTCCTCACCAGGCCCCTAGCCAGGAGGGGGTCGAGGGGGTAGGCTGACCCCCCACACGAGTCGGTGGTCCACTTTTTAGCCCTGATATGCAACTTTGCTTGTGACTTACTGTTGGATGACAACCACAATATGCAAGTGTCACTGTAAAATTGTGAGAAGGTCTCATGATCAGGTTTGAATATAACCCCAAAACGTTTCGAAAAGTTGATTTAAATTGAGCTAAGTCAAACCAACTTTAAAATAATTCCAGTCACATGTCTCCCTTGAACACAAAATCTAAACATTTAAATGTTTAAATTCTACAAGTCACACTTTGTTGGCAAATTTTGTGGAAATTTACATGATTGTATTCCATTCTCAGTTAGCCATAACAAGACTCTTTCTTTCAACTGGTAAGTAAGTTAAAATGCAATCAGAAGAGAAAAAAAACAATGCAATGTACTATTAGTGCATCAACTTTTAGTCTGAAGAAAGCACAAAATACTGCATTCAGATTGCCAGAGATTAAATTACAAAATTTCTCCAGGGGATCTCCCTCCCCCCCCCCCAACACACACAAACATATATTGAACCCCTTGCCCCAAACTGTTGGCCACTGGTCTGGTGGTACTAACTCACTCACCATTTACTTGTGCGATAACAGGAACAGGAATGTCTTGAACTAGCGTCATCACCTCTGTACATCTATTGAACACCTTCATGTGATAATCTCTTCCAGTCTCTTCAGTCTGCACATCAAATAAGAATTATAAAAGCTGCTATTCCAGTAATGAAACCACCAGAAACATTTCACTTTACAGTTTCATTACTACTTACCTGTATTATTAATTAGTGCTATGCATTAAACAGAAATAGAATTGGGTAACAGAAAGTGAATGGGGGTAGTAGAAAGTGAATGGGGGTAATAGAAAGTGAATGGGGGTAGTAGAAAGTGAATGGGAGTAACAGAAAGTGAATGGGGGTGACAGAAAGTGAATGGGCGTGACAGGATCTGAATGGGGCTAACAAAAAAGAAAAAAGAAAAGCAGATGTGGGTTTCCTACCTTATTATTTATAACAATCTCAAACACTTGTAGTACTCACCAGTTCCTTGAGATCATGACCGGAAGAGAACACTGGGCCTTCCGCTGAGATCACAATCACCTTCAAGTTCTCATCCATGTCTTGCAGAATGTCAGCTTTGATACAATCCAACATTGCAAGTGACAGGGCATTTCTGTAAAACAAAAAGTCTAATCAGGATGTGGGGTCTATCGGAGTCTGGCAGTTAAGCAGTTTTAACTGATCTCATAAAGAAACTGAACAACTACACATGTAATGCATTCATCATCTGGCAAGCCCAAGATCAAATCAAAGATCACAATACACAAATTCAATTAAAAATTAAAAGCTCCCTCCCTACCTGGATGCTAAACAAGCAATTTTTTCTTTGGCCTTAATGAAACTCTTTTTATCTCAGATCAGTATGCACATATATCACACATATTAAATAAATGCTAGCAACTGACCGTTTCTTGGGATTGTTCAACACAATATTTCTGACACCATCTTTCTGGGTGCATAGGGTAAGAGATTTTGGCTCTGAAGAGGACTGTGACAGAGTTCTTGTAAAAACAAGGATGCCCTGTGTTGATAAAATGAAAAGTCAGTTATATAACTATAGCAGTTATGGTAATGGTCAATTGTAGTTATTAACAAATAATGCAGTAATTGTTAACAGTTATTGGAAGAGGTTGAACATAACACCCTGATTTATCAATGGTCAGCAATCAATTATTTGCCTTGATCTGCTAGAATTTAACTTTGAATTACAAAAGAAAATTAAATTTGCATCTCATTTTAACACTGTGCTTTTTACACTTCCCCTGATAAAGGATTGAGTTAAGCCAAAATGTAGGGACACTTCTTATATCTTATATAATTATAATATATATATATCAAACATTTTTATATTTATAAATGATTTATTTACAAACAAAGTTTTAACCTGAGTAACCTTATTTTATCAAAGATCACAATATTTTGTGATAACTGAGTCCAATAATTGTTTTATCATTCAACTATTTGGAGTTTGTGAAGTAGAACTTCTTAATGACAAATTTAGTCGACATGGGAAGTATGTACTGACTAATGCGCAGTTTGGCGATCAGCGGCAAGTTAGACATAGAAGTGCCAGCCAGCATTGATAAGATTAGGCAGATTCAGGTTTTGGAGTTCAGATTGAAAGGTTTTCAGGGAGGCCAATGGGGTAGAATAATGTGCATACATGTAATCATGAGTAAACAATTATTTTAGTTGAAGGTGATTGTTCTATTTTTCATCTGTATCTTCCCCGTGGATTTTGAAGCTGTTGTAGCACATGGTTCTCAAGATTTCTGTGCACTCTGTCTGTGATCTGCCATATTGAATTGTATTTAAGAGACTATGATGGAAAACATTCATTTAGGAGAATGCTCAAATAAATTATACAGTATACAATACAATTGGTTTATTAGCCTTCCCCAAGGGGCTTTTCAGGACTTATTTACAATAATAATATTTTATAAATACTAATTTCTATTTACAATAATGTGTTGATTACTAATTAATATAAGATTACAACTATGAAAAAATGTTCAACTAGTGAAGGAATTGCAATCAGCACTGTTGTTTTACTTATATGTCTCTTGTGTTCAGAGATATCTGCCTCTAGATTCTTGGTTTTAATTTCATCTAAAACTTTAGAAGTTCACACATTAATTAAGAAAAAGAAGAGCCAGCTTGATGCTTGCTAAATTCTCTGCTACGACAAAATATATCTGAAAACAGGAGACAAGTAACTGGATAAACAATAGCTTTGGTTACTTTCCCAAAAGTGAATATTCCCCCCACAAAGTCTCTTGAATACAAATATTTAATATGAATGTATGCAATATTACTTACTAGCGAGGCTGGACGACCAGCATGCATGTGAATATTCCTCCACAAAGTCTCTTGAATACAAATATTTAATATGAATGTATGCAATATTACTTACTTGAGAGGCTGGACGACCAGCACGTGAAGGGTATTAATGAATTAAGTCAGCCTCAGACCTCACATCGCAGATCAAGTCTTGATTCATATTTTAAAATCTATCAAATGACTACTACACAACTTTATTCTCTTTGCCGAACATGTTTCCACTGATTTTGAATCATACCAAACTGGTTCCAAAGTAAGGACTGTGTACCCACATTAAAAAGTAGAATCGCGCTTCAATATTCACGAAAAGTCAGTAATAAACTAAATTACTAATATAATTATATATTACATTCATTTTACTGACTAATTTCAATAGTCAACAATAATTATGGAACTGGTCGCTATATTAGTATATATAAACCAGAGTGAGCTAGGATGCATGAAGTCTATATACTTGTAAGTTATTAATAAAAATTATAATTCCCTCACCTGAAACGTTCGTCTCGAACATCGCGCACAGTTTCGAAGCATTTTGATGTTTGTCGAACTCGTCCAAATGGCAAAATCTGACAGGCACCACTGTACCTCGTTCCCAGGGCCATCCGCGCGTCAAAAGGTTAGGCACCACTCTCCCTCGATTAAAATAAACCATTTGGCCATAAGATGGTGGCTGTACATTTAACCACAATACCTTGCGAATCTATGACATAGAAAGCCATACATTTTTGCGAAATTCGTCCTCGTACTATAAAAAACACTGTGAATGCTTTCAGTGCATTTTATGAGTGGTTTTAGGGTTTTCGTGCAGAAAGAATTATGGGTAAATGTACCAGTCGCCATCCTTTCTATCATGGTTAATTGCACACATTTTTATAGACCGGGTATAAATACCTATAATATAGGAATTCACAGATATGTTTTATTACTGAAAAAATTGCAAACTTCAATGAATAAATATCTGCCGGGTTTCATCTCAACTTGAACTTTCCCTCAGTTCCAGATACAAAGTACTGAAGACTGCACACCGGCTGGCGGTTGACACTGAAAATCCAATGAACCAACTGAAACACGGCTGTTTCGGCCGATCCGCCTGACTCACTCCCTTCACTTTTCACATGACGAGTCATTAAATCTCTAAAATCTAACTCTACAATACCGGTAAAGCTGTTCTTTTTCACTAGAGTAAAATACGATTCAGATAGGCGTCGATACGATGGCCGTTTGTGTTGGAGTTGCATTAGGCCAAGTAAAATAAATAAATAAGTAGGTTAGCGTCCTTTTTTCAAAATTTTATGGTCAGGAGGGAGGTTTTTTTTGGGGGGGGAGTTTCTGCAGGTGTTACAAAACAAACATTTTAAGAATATTTTGTTTCCTGCCGCATGCCCGCTATTAGAAAATAACAGTATCTTTATCTTTCGACTATTATATATAGTAATAGATAGGAAAATGTGTGGTGAATTTATTAATGCAGTTTGTTTTTGGACGGGTAATTCTGACTTCTACCACTTTTTCAGTCGTACAATATCACTAAAATATTTTTAAAGAAAATCTATAAAAATAAAAAATAGAAAATAAATTGGGTCGGGGGCTTTTTCAATGGTCGGGCGGGGACGCTAACCTACTTATCTATTTATTTTACTTGGCCTTATTTTGAATTTTCAGTGACAATCTCGGATTCGAGATATTTTGATACCAAATGTCACGAATCTTCATATATTTTACAGTATTTGTTTTTTAAATATCAGTGGTTTATCTGATAGCTCGCGTTTACGAAGTACTCTAGCTACTAGTTACTCCACTGAAGAGCTTCGCCGTCCTTTTTATATTTTATCGCCGCTCTGTGCCGAGTACACTTTAAAATAGTCAGTTATTTTTTATCCGAATTTGCTGGTACAACCTTCAGTTTGTGTGAAAATGATCTATAGACTATACTCATCAGTAGAAACATTTAGCCACATTACGATCTGATCAAAAGCCGTATTTTACAGATACTGAAAGTTATCCGTGGCAATAGAAACTGTCAGTCCTGAGAAACTAAATTTACAGCAAACTTTGGTCAACCGCATATACAAACCTGACTTGGTGAAAACTTGCTTAGGAAAAGTCTGTCAGTGAGCCATGCCGGCAGTATTAAAGCTGCTAATGTAGGCCAGCTGCGGGCTATGACAGCGCCGAAAGTGCGAGTTTATCTTCATAGGGGATCCGGAGGCATGCTCCCTGGAAAAGTTTGAAATTGAACACCTCTGAAACACGATTTACAGGAGTTTCAGACGAAATATATTACATTTCTATATAACGTAGGGCAAAACATCGACGGCGAGAAAATATTCTGCAAATTCAACATACTTTCATTTGTTATCAATTGGCAGATCTATCGTTAACAAAGATTTAAAATTTTGATACAACAAACTTTTATTTTAAGTGAAAGAATTTAATTTTTCTTTAAAAAAAATCGTTGGTGCGGACCGGCTCAGTCACTGCCCTGTAATGAACAATATATTGACCTCCAAACATTTAGCTCACGCTGTGGTGCCGTTTCTGCATCTATTTGGGGCATTTGAGAACATTTCTTGATGTACGTCAAATACCATTCATCTTTCCTACCTATTGAAAATAGTGATGTTATCGTGATGTTAACGTAACGATAGAGTGCGGCTGCAGACACCAGGGTCATTTTGGTTTGGATGACTGCAAGAAACAAACCGTAAAAACCCTCCAATGAGAATGAGCGATTCCCACGGTTTGTCTAGAATCAAACTGAAACCGCAAACTCCAATTATATGAGTGATGTTATCATTGACTGATCTTTTGCAAGTGACCCCAGTTTCTGTAGATGCACCATAAAGAGTCAGTGAAAGAAAGGAAGAAAAAAAAACAAATAAATAAACAAACAAACAAACAAACAAACAAACAAACAAAGATAGAAACAAAGAAACAAAGCTGCCAGCGCATATTCCTATTTAGGGGAGTTGTAACAATATTTCTAGTACAGACTCATGAAACAAATGAAGCTAAATGATACTGTGTTCTATAGTTGTAGAGATGACAAAGAAATAAAACAAGACCCAAGATGGCTCCCTTTCAGCTACTTGGATTCATTTTATGTAATCATATTCTTTAATTCATACTAGTATAAAGGAGCAGTTATAAATTCGTAAACGTCAAGCATGCAAAGGAAAAAGGGGGCACTAGGAAAACGATTGAAAATTGAAAAAAGAATTGTCCTGCTGGCGGGACTTGAACTGGATTCTTCAGAGTGCAATCGTATTTCCCATTACTCTGCCGGCAATTCCGGTATAATAGCTTACAATCTCTAGCATAACCTAATATATCGTGGCAGTTTATAGCAAGTGCAGGGAATCGTGCCATGTCATGCCATGTAACTTGGTCGGCGGTATTTTTATCGATCGCATTCAGTTTGTACTATCCACTCACTCATATATCGTATCGCAATCCACATGAAAAGGAGCACATAGCAATGTTATCTCCGGTATATTTTGGAGATGTCGCGGGACAGTCTCGACACAATGACAGTGCTAGTACACGCAGTGATCAGATTGCGATTACAGCAAGAGCGCTGTGACTGCAGTATTAGTTCTAGCACTGCAATAGTTACCATGGCAGCGACAGCAATATAACAATGTACAGAGTTGGTAGCTGACGATAGCTTTATATTGGCATTTCCAATAAACACGAGACCGTTCTTAGTCTCAATTTGACCACCTTACGGCCTGTACAAGAATCCAGGTAACGAGCACTCATTTACAGATGTTGTGCAGCGTACAGCGCACCAGTTTGGGACGGTGATCATTGTACAGTTTAACACAGAGAAGCTCAGGTGCAGACACTTTTGCCTGGCACCTCGGCATTCTGCACCCATTTGGGAGTGCGACAATTTGCTTGTTACCACTGATGATGTTCAACAGGATTACCAACGTGGACCCTAAGGACATATCTACCGTCTCTACCAGCACATAGGTGTCATTAGCAAATGCGAGGGAATTAAACCAGCCAGGGGGTTCGTAGTTTATTGAAAGAACATTCAACAGTTTTCCATCTGTTGTACTGTAAAGTGTAATTTTAGACGAAAATCGTGACAACCTGCAGAATGCCAGAGCAATCTTGGTACCACTAGGAGAGAAGGCAGCCATAGCTTTCTTGATCCGTAATCCTCGCGTATCAACCCTATCAGTCGCGCTAATGATCACTGGAGGGTGGTGTGGCCGCCACAATAGCGTCAGGCCGCCATAATCTACAGTTAACACGTGACTGGTACAAAGTGTGGCTATACAGAGCACAATGCTCTTGCTGTGACCATCCAGGGTGAACAGCACGGTCCCACTGTCAACATCCCACACGCGGATCGTCCCATCTTTGTATCCGGTAACCAACTGCGTGCCTTCCTGAAGAAAACAAGAACATACTGGTTCACTCTCAGCTTTCAATCGTTTGTGAAGCCGTAGGGAATGAGTATAACGTAATTCACAGTAATTTCTAGTTAACACCGAGACATGTCTGTCGTCTGTCGATATGGTACATCTGGTTCCTGTTGTCTCCGATACACTAACTCTCCCAACGCAGTTTTGTGTAGCTACACTATAGGTACAGATTAGTCCACCCCGTGGTTTTCCATGAGATTCGCTTCCTCCCTCATTGCTACTCGTTCCTACACAAACTACAAACTTGTTGCTTGAAGAAATTTGCAAGTCACTGATGTCTTGCAATTGGAGTGGCAACTCAAACTCTAGTTCTGTTGATTCAACGTACAGTACATCCCTGTACTTTGGTGTACCAAGAATCCGTAAAGATTGCTGTTGCAACTCGTTTAACTGCCATGAAAGAGTGGAACCATCAGGGACAACATCTGAAGGAGGAGAAAGTGCAGCTGTCGTCTGAAGCACCTGATGTGGGCAGTTGTTGCCATCAAAGTGTACGTATGGTTTGAAATCGTTGATCAGGTACTGAAACCCTAATGGTGGATCACTACAAGATGGCATCATCTCAGTGAGATCTTTGTTAAGGGCAAACATGAACTCACCGAAAGTAGACTGGGCAATGTTTAGGATCTCAAGGTCAGTCAAGCACTCTCTCAATTCCTTCTTAAGCCCTCCTGCCTTCAGCATGTGGTGAAATCCAAACCTTAAGGAATATCTCTCACAGTCATCCAACACTGGTAGTGAGTTCTCATGTTTTCGAACACCCCACATATACTGAAGAGAGTAATGTGCCAGAACACGGTGACCATCTTTTTCGTTCACTCTGAAGTAGTGTTTGTCAGTTTCTCTATCTGCCAGGTAGTCCACGAGCGACTTGTGAAACACACTCACATGCTTGTCTTCAAATACAAACAGCTGGGACAAGCGCGTCAGTGTCTGTCGAGCGTCTTTCAATACTTTCCTCGACCTTCCTCTCAAGCCTAGTATCTCCAGTACTAAGATCTCGGGGAGTGGAGCCTGCGCAGCAAAATTGTCTTCCTCAATGGTCAGCTCCTTGACAAGTCGAGTGAAGTATTCTTTGTACACTGATGAAATCCCTGCTGGGAATATCCGGTGTATCTGCGACAAATCTGGGTTTCTTGTTCTGGCAAAATCAATCACAAAGTAAGCAATCAAGAAGATACCATCGGTTGCATTAGCAAGAGCCATGGCAGCACCTTGAATTTCGTCATGGTCGGCAATCGGATACATTTGTTGTAGATGATGACTCAAGTACAATTTTATGTCATCAGAGTTGTCTGTGTCGTCTTCATTCTTAGATTCAATGGTGACAAGCTCTAACAAGGGAATTCTTGGAATTAAGCCACTAACGGGTCTGGTTGTGATAAAAAATTTCACCCATTTGGGCAACTTTGGTAATACATGTTCAAATGCCTTGACAAATTCGTCTTTCTCATGTGGATCACACTCATCAAGGGCATCAATGATTACCAGTTTAGTTCTTTCGGGAACTTGAACGTCGTTCAGTGGCTCCTCGAGCAACAGAGCAATTATCTCCTTACAGTTCATGCAGCTCAACTTCTTCCCTACATCCCTTGAGAGCTGGTCCTTCAACCTCTGCTGAAATCCTGGTACACAATCACACAGATGACTCGCAATTGACTGAATGATAAGCCGGGGTCTGTTCCTAAGAGAATTACCATGCTCAATAAAATGGCAGGCGGCAAGTCGGCCTTGCTGTTGCATGATTTGTGATGTAACTGCTGCCAGCACTGACTTACCAACTCCAGGCCTTGCTGTGACCACCATCAGTTGTGACTGATCATTGTCAAGAAAGTTCTGGATGTCATTGAGGAGCCACGTACGTGTGCCTGGGTGGTAATGATCGACAAGCGATTTGATGTGACCGGTGAAACTGGATTTTGCAAGTTTTGATATAAGGCAATTATTGCATTGATATTCTACCTGTTGTGTTCCCTTCAATGAACTTCGAAGCTCACAAGTTAATCTTTCAACATCTCTTTTTGTCTTTTCTGTAGCTAATCGTGCTTGCCGTGACTCCATCGCTGTCTGTTCGACATTATCATGAACTCGTTTCATTTCTGTGTTTACAGTCTCCTTAATATCCCGAGCCATCTTGCTTACCTTCTTGGTGAATTCTTTCACAGTCTGATCGCTCACTGTCCACTCTTCCAGGGGGTTTAGGTAGTCATTTGTACCCAGTGGTGATGTCTTGAGAATATCAATGCTGATCGGATCCATCCCTAGTGCTACCAAAGCTCCAGAGATCTCAGTCCAGTACTGCTCAAACTCTGCCTTGGGTACCCCAGTACTGCTGATGTGGCCGTACACCTCATTTCTATAGAACCTGATCCTTGCCAAACTTGCCTCTAATGTTGTGTCTGTTGCTAATGGCAACGCATCCCAGCCAGTTACAGGTGGAGTGAGTCCACAGATGTTACGCAGTAGAATATACAGGAGTGTGATATCAAACTGCTTGGAATCTGGTGCTGCTCCACTGGGTGGGAACAACTTGTCCCACTGACTGCTGTTGATTATTCTCTTGTGCCGTAGATGGGTGAGAGTGGGCCGCTGAGCGTGTAGTGCAGCAGCAAGGGTGGCTGGAGGGCGGATACCATCAAAGGTTTTCTGTAGTCGCTCAGTACCGCCATCAATCAGCAATCGTGAGAGCTTACTGCCATTAGATTTCTCCTGTGTGTCTTTCAGAAATGTTGCCATAATTCTGTACAATTCCTTGTGGGCAGGTAACGGGATTCTGGCATCAACCCTGTTTTTAAAATATTATCAAAATTTACAAATATTTTTGTACTGAATTATAAACATAGTGCTAAAAATTTATTTTGGTTTAGTTTAAACACAAACGCTATTTAATTATAAAAGTTATCATCACATACTGATGAATGAGACTCTAGTTCACAACGTTTTGTGTTTCTGAACACAAAAATGTTATTTTTAGTTTAAGCAATCACTATGACAATATTTTGTATACTATTTTCACATATTTTAATCCAATTTACTAGATATTAAGTATAAACTGTACATAGGTTATAACCTTATTAGGCATATAAATTAGTAGTATTGTTTTAATTGCAGACGACTAGTAACTTTATTTAATTATAAATCCTGCACAAAGGCAATCTGCCCTGATTAATGTAGAGCAGTGTATCAAGGATATTCAGACTTTTTCCCTTGTTATCAGGCTCACGTGTAACTGATATGACAAAGCAAGATGATTAAATCATCTAAAAGTTGATGTTATATGTTTGTCGCCGTGCTAGCCCTTCGTCACAGCAAAAGTGGTTATAGTGGGAAAAGTCGGGGTTTACAGGTATATAGAATAAAATAATTTATGTGCATCGAAAGTGAGCTACGCCATTGGTTCAAAAAATTTAAAAGGGAACAATAGGGAAAACTTATTGTGTAAATGAGAAGCGTTCATTAATTCCGTTAGGTGCTAAGGTGCCAAGATTGAAA
>JANVCJ010074425.1:0-12080 GCA_026413505.1 Epizoanthus ramosus
CTCACCTAGCCTCACATCACCTCACCTCACCTCACTTCACTTCACCTTAAATTATCTTACCTTACCTTACCTAACCTTCACTTACCTTAGCTTACCCCACCTCCCCTCACCTTACCTTAAGTATACCATACCATACCATACCATGCCATACCATACCAAACCATACCATACCATACCATACCATACCACACCATACAATACCATACCATACCATACCATACCATACCATACCATACCTTACCATACCATACCATACCATACAATACCATACCATACCATACCATACCATACCAAACCTCACCTTACCTTACCTTACCTTAGGTCGCCTCACCTCACCTTACCTTTTCTTACCTCACCTTACTTCACCTTACCTTACCTGACCTGACTTGACCTGACTTGACCTCACCTAGCCTCACATCACCTCAGCGCACCTCACCTCGCCTCACCTCACCTCGCCTTGCCTCATCTCACCTTACCTTACCTTACCTCATCTCACCTCACCTCACCTCCCCTCACCTCACCTCACCTCCCTCACTTCACTTCACCTTAAATTATCTTACCTTACCTTACCTTAATTTACCTTCACTTACCTTAGCTTACCCCACCTCACCTCACCTTACCTTAAGTATACCATACCATACCATGCCATACCATACCCTACCATACCATACCATACCATACCACACTACACCACACCACACCACACCACACCACAACACACCACACCGCACCATATCATACCATACCATACCATGCCATATCATACCATACCATAACATACAATACCATACCATACCATACCATACCATACCGTACCATACCATACCATACCATATCATACTATACCACACCATACCATACCATACCATACCATACCATACCAAGCCTCACCTTACCTTACCTTACCTAACCTTACCTTACCTTACCTCACCTCACCTTACCTTACCTTTTCTTACCTCACCTTACTTCACCTTTCCTTACCTCACCTTACTCCACCTTACCTTACCTGACCTGACCTGACCTCACTTCACCTCACCTTGCCTCACATCACCTCAGCGCACCTCACCTCGCCTCGCCTCACCTCGCCTTGCCTCACCTTACCTTACCTCACTTCACTTCACCTTAAATTATCTTACCTTACCTTGCCTAACCTTCACTTACCTTAGCTTACCCCACCTCACCTCACCTTACCTTAAGTATACCATACCATACCTTGCCATACCATACCATATCATACCATACCATACCATACCATACCATACCATACCATACCATACCATACCATATCATATAATAAAATACCAAACCATACCATACCACACCACACCACACCATACCATACCATACCATACCGCAGCATCCCATTCCATTCCATACCATACCATACCATACCATACCATACCATACAATACCATACCATACCATGCCATACCATACCATACCATACCATATCATACCATACCATACCATACCATACCATCCTATACCATACCATACCATACCGTACCATAACACACCACCAAATCCATACCATACCATACCATACCATACCATACCATACCATACCATACCATACCATACCATACCACACCATACCATACCATACCTTACCATACCACACGATACCATACTACACCATACCATACCATACCTCACCTAAACTAACCTTACCTTAACTTACCTTACCTCTCTTCACCTCACCTTACCTCGCCTCTCCTCACCTTACCTTACCTTACCTTTTCTTACTTCACCTTATTTATCCTTACCTTACCTTACATCACCTTACCTCACCTTACCTCACCTTACTGCACCTTACCTTACCTTACCTGACCTGACCTGACCTTACCTGACCTTGCCTCGCCTCCCCTCACCTCACCTCACCTCTCTTCACTTCACCTTACCTTACCTTACCTTACCTTACCTTACCTTACCTTACCTTACCTTATCTTAGCCTACCCCACCTCACCTCACCTTACCTTACGTATACCATACCATACCATACCATACCATATGATACCATACCATACCATACCATACCATACCATACTATACCATACCATATCATACCATACCATACCATACCATACCATACATTACCATATCATACTATACCATAAAATACCATACCATACCGTACCCATACCACACCATACCATACCACACCATCCAATTCCATACCATACCATACCATACCACACCATCTAATTCCATACCCTACCATACCGTACCATACTATACCATATCATACCATACCATACCATACCATACCATACCATATCATACCATACCATACCATACCTCACCTAACCTAACCTTACCTTTCCTTACCTTACCTCACTTCACCTAACCTTGACTTACCTTACCTTACCTTACCTTAGCTCACCTCACCTTACCTTTTCTTACCTCACCTTACTTCACGTTACCTTACCTCACCTTACCTCACCTTACTTTCCCTTACGTCACCTCACCTTACCTCAGCTCAGCTCACCTTACCTCACCTTACTCCAGCTTTCCTTACCTCACCTCACCTCACCTCACCTGTCCTCACCTTACCTCACCTTAACTTAGCTTTCCTTAGCTCACCTCACTTCACCTCACCCTACCTCGCCTGTCCTCACCTTACCTCACCTTACCGTACCTTACCTTACCTTACCTCACCTTATCTAACTTTATCTTACTTTACCTCACCTCACCTCACGTTACGTTACCTACATTTTGGTGTTCATTGTCCAACAAAATTGACAGGACTGATTTTCTCTGGTCAGTCTGACTTAACTTACCTCACCTAATTTCACCTAACCTTACCTTACCTCACCCTACCTCACTTTACCTCACTTTACCTTACATTACCCTACCTTATCTTACCTTACCTCATCTTAATTTACCTCACCTCACCTCATCTTACCTTGCATTGCCCTACCTTTTCTTACCTCACCTCATTTCACCTTGCCTTACATTACCTTACCTTACCTTAATTACCTTACCTTTCTTTAGTTCACCTCATCTCACCTCACGTCACCTCACCTTACATTACAGTACCGAACCTCACTGCGTCTCATCTCACTGTACCTTAACTTACCTTACCTTACCTTAACTGGTCTCGCCTCACTTCATCTTATCTCATTTCATCCCATCCCATCCCATCCCAACTCATCTTATTCTATCTACTGAAATAGTGTCTTACCTTTGCAGCCATTACAAGAAACGGTTTTGAAAGTTTTGGTGGAGTGTATTGGTTGAGATGACCCGAATAAACACTACAGGTTGCCTGGCTCCTCACAAACACGCTCTGGCTATTCTTCAACTTGGAGATTTTCTTCTGATAGTCTACGTTTGCTTGAAACGAGAAGGCACCAAAGCCACCGCTCACGTCCACTGACAGCTCCATAGATTGTTGATACGATTTTTCCGAGGACATTGACTCTGAAGACGAAATTAGAAATGAAAATGAGAATGAAAACTTCAAACCCAGCATTCACAATGTTTTTAATACAATGACAAATTTCGCAAAAATATATGGCTTTCTATGTGCCTATTCTTTGTGTTATGTTCATAAGGTATTGTGGTTAAATGTACAGCCACCATCTCTTTAGTACGATCAGTTGTATCCACCGCATTATGACGATATTATTATGACTGTGACGATCACAACTAGAACTACAACAACCTTTTGAAACAGCAACTGAATAAAAAAATCAGTAGTGCCCAGCAGCTGCAATTGAAATGACTTTCACAATGACGATGCTACTTCAACAACACCATCACTATTAATAACAATTTCAAATACAATAACAACAACAAAGATAACAGAACAAAAATAACGACAACAACTAATACTACCTCTACAACTCTGTCTAAAAATTGACAATTTCAATAATAACAGCAACGACAGTAACAATGACAAAGTGAAGCAGCTTAAACGATATCGATATTAACGACAGTGGCAACGACTATGCGAATGGGTTTGAACGTTAACAGTAACAATGTCAATAATAACAATTTTACCTGAGGCAAAATTAACTTGGCATGCAACCGAAGACTCGAAAACTGTGCCATCAGGGATGAAGTACCGCCGATCGGAAGTAAGAGCTTTTCCGTCGTATGAAATATCAAAAATGCCCAATCTGGAAACGCCTGGATCGTGTCCGTCGAGCGACCTGGGATCTACTGGATTTCCTTTGAAAATATTGTACCCTCTGAAGAAGTAAGTTATGTCGGGGAAATGTGTTGCATCTTCAGCAGGATCGTAGCGTTTGCTAATCAGATTACTGCGAACAGAAGCCGGGGAGCTAATTGCAGTCTCGTTGTCCTGTTTTTGCAAGGATACTTCATCTTTACTACCTTGGTTGAAAGAATGAAGGAAAATATATGAGATTAGCTTGTGGAATGAAAAGGAAGAGAAAACGAGAAGAGCCAATAGAACAGAAGAGACAATAGGAAGAGTATGAACGAACCGAAAGGAAATAAAACAAGAAGAAAGTGATAAATTAAAAAGAGTAAAAATTAGGAAGAATGAGTTGAACGAGAAGGGAAAGTAGGAGAAGAGTGAGCAAAGAGAGAAATTTGAGCAAAGAGAAAGAAAATAATAAAAAACCACGCTAGGAACAAATGAGATAAAGGAAAAAAACGACAAGAGTTTAAACAATTCCGAGAATTAAAGATTGTAATAAAAAAAGTAATTTCCACCTTCAATCTAGGATAGGGAAGTCAACGTGGTTTGTCATGTCAGAGCCGGCATTCAATTCCGGTTTCTGTGGCATGAAGTGAGTAAAAATATTACTACTCCTCCCAGGATGGGATGGTAGTCCATTGCATTCCAACAATTTGCCAGGTACCCATTTATACACCTGGTTGAAGAGAATCACTGTAATAGCAAATGTCTTGCTCAAGGTTATTAAGCGATGCATCTGCCAGCAACCAGGCTCGTCAATCAACCTTTCGGTTTCAAGTCCAAGGCGCTAACCACTGGACCACTACTTCTACCACAAATTATAAAAAGTCGAATATATTATTATAAGAGTTTTGAAATCTAAGCTCTGGCAGCATGATTCGGCAAATGTGTTTTAAAAGTAGTAGTAGTAGTAGAAGTAGTAGTAGTAGTAGTAGCAGCAGCAGTAGTAGTAGTAGAAGTAGTAGTAGTAGTAATAGTAGTAGTAGTTATAGTAGCAGCAGCAGTAGTAGCAGTAGTAGTAGTAGTAGTGGTAATAGTAGTAGTAGTAGTAGTAGTAGTAGTAGTAGTAATAGTAATAGTCTTAGCAGTAGTAATAGTAGTAGTAGAGGAACAACAACAATTACATCGTGAAGAACCAGAAGAAAGGAATCTCGAGCCCAAAAAGAAGAGTAAGAGCAACGATAAGAGAAACAGAAATACGCAGGACAAGATAACGAAGGCGAAGAAGGCGAATGCATTTGTTACACTTACCGGGATTGACGGTTGACGAATTACATTTCTTAACTTTGCCTGCTTGATATAGCACGTCACAATAGCGGGATAGGAAAAGCTTTATCTTTCCCTCTAAAGTTTTATAAGGAATATCCAATCCCTTCATATAAGACGTTGAGAAAAGTTTATCAATAGGTTCGACTTTTAGTCCAATAGGAAGAGGATTGTCGCTTGCAGTGCTGGCCCATTCGTTTGCATCGCTGTTCTCTGGCAGGTTGGATCCATAACTTGTGGAAGTCCTACTTGCTCGGTTGTTCTCAAATTTTTCCTGTTCTTTCTTGTTTTTCGTGTAGTCTACCTTTACGCCTGCTTCAAACAGTCCCGAATATTTTGCGGACGTTTCTATATTAAGCTTTTGGCTCTCCATCTCTTGAAATTTCTTGGTAGTAAATTCACTCTCGACCCCCATTTTCGCTCCCATCACTATATCAGATATGAAGTGAGTTCCAAAATCTTTGACAAACTGCATCAAGCTTTTGTCACTGGAATCTTCTTTTAGCTGCTTAGCAGCCAAAATAAACGACGGGTGTAGTTGTGGAGGAATTAAATCATCGATATGTCCTGAGTACTGACTGCAGAAGGCACTTACTCTAACAAACACGCTGTCGCTGTTTCTTAGATTCTCTGTGTTCTTCTCATAGTTTACGTTGGCCTGGAACTCAAACCCTCCGTACCCTCCAGATATGCCTAACGATTCCTTCATTGCCTTCGTATACTCGGCCTCAGTTTTCATTTGCTTATATTTAAACGAAATTTGACACGCGGGTGCGTACTCCCAAGTGGTTCCATCAGGAAATATCCACTGTTTACCGTAAGCATAGACCTTGTTCGCTTTCTTATTATCGTAGGTTGTCTTAAAAATCGGCAAGCGCGAAATTCCAGGGTCATGGCCTTTCTCCGGTACAACCAGAGCTGGGTTACCATACAGGACGTTATAGCCGCGGAATAGGTAATCGCAGTTGGCCAAGTAGTTTTCTGTGCTTTCGTCTTGAGAACTGGAGCCTAGATCTGCAATAATAATAAATACGAAGAATAATATAACGTTTACATAAGTACTACTACTACTACTACTGCTGCTACTACTACTACTACTACTAATACTACTACTACTACTACTACTGCTACTACTACTACAACTACTACTACAACAACTACTACTACTACAACTACCACTACTGCTGCTGCTACTACTACTACTACTACTACTGCTGCTACTACTACTACTACTACTACTACTACTACTGCTACTACTACAACTACTACTTCTGTTACAACTACTACTATTGCTGCTGCTGCTGCTGCTGCTACTACTACTACTACTACTGCTGCTGCTGCAACTACTACTACTACTATTAACAATGATAATGATAATAATAATAATAACAACAACCACAACAACCATTTTGCATATTCAAGGTACTGATAAACACATCTGCCCACACTCACCATCGGCTGCACGGCGCGTTTTCTGAACAATGTCGTGCGAAGCGGACGATAAGGATGCTGGTACCGCTGGGTCTCCTGTGTCGGCCATCGAGACACCAACAAAACACAAGATAGCAAATATCCTGAAGAGACAACCCATGCTGACGGGTTGTACACGTGTCTGTGAATTAGAAACAAATCAGCGTAAACGTGAATTGCTGTTGTTACGCACAAGGAACAAAAAGAGGGAAATGTGCTTGTGATGAATGAGATGATTTCGTAAAGTCAGATGGAACAACGTATGGCTATTGTGGCTGTTTGCCGACTCGCCATTCACAAAAGTATGTTCACTCCTCTTCTGACTCGTCAACCCCCGTTAAGAAATATGTAAAAACAAGTGACCTCATCTCTTTCGAAACTGACTCGGAAAGTGATTTTGTAGATCGAGATGTGTTCAACTGAAGTAACCTAATAAATGACGAATCGTCACCAGAGACTGATTTACAAGAACCCTGTCCTGTAACATTACCGCCGTCAAACTATGGACGATAGCAGACACAGGTTGAGAGAAGATTATATTTATACCTGGGTGAACACAGTTTGTTAATTCAATTTTTCGACACCTGCCTAAATATTCTCAATTGATCTTGACTGGCAGCTTTACTTGTACATAAAGTTTTAAAGACTTCTTAACAAATAGAGGAGTCGACTTTAACAGAAGCTACATGGAGTAATTTGTTCCTTGCTGCAAAATGTGTTATCCTCCCAAGGGTTGTGAACAAAAAAGGTATGGCCCTCCCGAATTTGCAGCAATTATAGTGATCCCCCCCCCCCCCCAATAAGAAACGTATCTTCCCTTATGGGACAACTATTCAAGTTTTCAAGGGCAGCCTCAATAGAGAAATGAATGATGTCTCTAAGTTGTACCGCAATGATCTTCTTTAGGGAAACTATGACGAGTCAGTATCAAACAGCAAGTTTCGTGCGCAACAATGATAACATATAAAGGTCTCAATGTAGTAACATCGGGTACTGAAGTGAAATCTTCATCACATTTTTGACAAATATTAGTCGAGGCCATAGCCGGCAAAATAAAGGAAATAAAGTAAAAAATATTTTGTGGGCAAACTGAAAGAACTTGTTCAACGGAATTATTCTCTGAAGATTTTGGATTCCAAAACCATCACAAAAATGAGAAGGAAGCAAAAGCGTTTGCCTATTTTGCACTTCGACACTCATTGACCCGCCATCTTGGATTATAACGTCATTGAGTTGCGGTTCCAATGCCCTGCGCCATGATTGTTGACCGCTAGTGGCCTGGGAATGGGAACTCACTGACGTCGTAATCCAGGTTGGCGGGTCAATGACTGTCGGGATGCAAAAGTAGGGAAAACGTTTTGCTTTGTTCTTGTTTGTGTGATGATTATGAACTTCATAAACTCCACAGAATAACAAGCTATTTTCATTTTGCCCGTGAAGTGTTTATCTCTTCAGAATTTCTGTAACACAAAATAGTTTATATATAGGCGCGAGCCTGATAGCAGGCAAATTAAACAATAGCAGCCACATAAGTAATGTATGCAAGCCGTCTGGATAAAGAAGTGATTCCAACACAAGCAAATTTATTTGCAGATTTACCTAACAGCCATAGTGTTAACTTACTGCCTCACAATCTGGAATTTTTACCGCTCATCTATTTCCCGAGAATTGGAACAGGTGAAAGAAAGGGCTTCGCGAGCTGCCTACTGTGACATGAAGAGCAAGCCGGCATGAAGACAGGAAAGACTCCTAAATATTGCGGATTACAGGAAATAGCGCCCATGATGTACAAAGTTAAAACAATAACTCTGTTTTTCGAAACAAAGCTGACTTTACCATTCCAAGATATAACACTGTGAATCACGGGAACCATCCATCAGATAATAAGCCCCAAATTATGGTCTAAACATTCTATGCATTGGCTCGTAACAGTTTTATTTTGTGTCGCCAAGTAGAAAACGTATTACAGTTAGCTAGACGTTTATGACACAGAAATAAAGTTATTATTATTAGTAGTAGTAGTAGTAGTAGTAATAAGCTTTATTGGCATGATATAAAATGTTTACATATTGCCAAAGCATTAAATACAAGAATAAATCATTAGGAAAAAAAACTAATAGAAATTACATAATGATTCTTAGAAATTATAAATATTAAGTAATCATAACGCTAACATAAAGATGTCAACTTAATAATATGTCTATAGATATTAATTATCTTGTTCTAAATACTGAGGTGGTTCTGATTTTCGTTTCATTAAACACTTGATGTAACTTGAGAGATATAATATTACTAATTTATTTGTTGTTGAAAATAATGTTTTGATATAAGTACTTTTGTTTGTTGGTTTTATAGGTAGAATTGTTTGCCTTTTTGCTAAAAATGTTTCTCTATAACATGCGTATAATCTTCAACAGAATAGTAAATGAATTTCATCTTCAACTTCATGTAAGTCGCAAAATTCGCAAATTCTCTTTTCGTGTGGAATTATTGGACGACGATATCTATTAGTTTCAATAGAGAGAGAATGATTACTTGTTCGAAATCGAACATAATTACTTTTTGTGTTAGGAATTTGAAAGGTATTGAGATAGTCTGCTGCAAACTCGGTTTTAAATTTTCTATAAAAGACCAATTTGGTAGAGGAGTTGATTTTTTCTTTCCAAAAGTCCTTCTATTTGTTCTGTAAATGAGAAATGGAGTGAGATATAATATCTCGTGTAAGACGTTCCGGTTGATTAAGACAACGTGAGGTTTCTGTGGCAGCGTCCATCATGTCACAACCTACCTGGCATTGGAAGTCTATTGATATTTCTTGTGTAGTTGTAATCTACCCACCGATTTTAGGCCATTCTTCCGGCTTTCGCTTTCCGAGGTTTCACGTATATTTATTTTCCCCGATAAATTGAAATTACTGAACTGTAAAAATACTTGAATCACTTTTGTCTTTCTTAATATAAAATTTACAAAATATGCTTAACGTTTTGAAAATGTTAAAGACGATAAAAGGGGATAAAAGCGTAAAAAGGTTTCAAAAATTTGTTTGAAACAGCTGTTTGAAACAACAGTGACATGTAGTGCCGGAAGTAAAATTGCAATCAACGTAGCAACCTCGTTACGTAGCAACGAGATCGGCTAATGGGCCCTTAAATTACGATTTTCCTTCCCCAAGCCCAAGCCCAAGGCCTAGCACTGACACTCCATTCTTGAAGGAAAAGCTTCATAGGGTACGGTTTGACCGTCTGTATAAATAGCACTTAAAATGTAAATGTAAATGTGTCGACTGATTAAAGAATAAAAAGTATACTACATTATGCTAAACACAAAGAAAAACTTTTAGATTCTTAAGTCAGCTATAATTAAAGAACAGAGGCCTATGTATATATTTCTTCTTGAAAGCAGTACATACAAGTGAATCACTAAATGATGAACATTTCATGCAGTAACTTTCAGCTACGTATGCCAATTGCTTCGGAGTACCACTGAAAGGAAAACAAATCGCCAAGGTACGCATGACAAAAATAACGTTTCCGTTTCATCTGACAAACATATACCATCCTAATTTCATAGGGTGATACTATTGCCATCCTAGTACATAACTGTAAATATAAATAGTTATCTTTTTCTACTGGTACAAACAAAACAATGTTTTTTTATCGTGGCCAAAGCATTTTACAAAACGAAATTGTTCCAACACTTCTACCTAAGGGTTTTTCACCAAATTTGACACAGAGCAGTAATTTCCAATACCACGAATGTTCGTTTCATTTAGATTAATCCTATCTGGGCCGGGCTATGTTTGGTGTCAGGAAGGCCGGGGGGGCCTATGAGGGCCTACGAGGCCCCCTCTTTAATTTCCTTAATATAAATGGTAGCAAAGCCATAATTAGTAGATTAGTTAATTAGTCCATGATGTACATTTTGGCAAATTAGCGAATTCAATTATGACGTCATGTGACGTCACAAGACGCCATCTTGTTTTTCATGGCGGCCATCTTGGATTTCTGATGACGTCAGAATTTTGCCTTAATTGATTTTAAATTAATTAAAAAACAGGATTGCTCTTTGCTGAGCTGGATCTATAATTTCTGCAAAAAAATCCGAATTTAAATTAAATTTCCAGAAAAGTTAAGTTTTTGACATGGCTGCCATGGCTGCCATGGCAACAAAGGAGTATTTACAGCTATGATTGGCATATCAAATTGTCCGCTAATAAATTTTCGGAAAAGTCAGAAAGTTTCAAGTTGATAACATTTACCATTTAGAAATGGCGAAATAAAATGTCCTTGCCGGCCCAGATAGGGTTATGGTCCAATTTTCACGATCAATGGTGGTCAAAGTACTAAGACTTGACATTTCGGGTTCATTGCCAAGGAAAGGTGTACTCGCCAAAAATAGCTTTTTTCTCCAACTATTTACCGAACGACAACAACACTTCGCATAACGACTATTTAGCAACACTGTCATACAATTCTAACTTACAATAATTGCTTATTACTGCTGATAGAAAGAAAGTGATATTTTATCACGAATAATGAAATCGACAATTAACTCTGAAACAAATTTTGAAATTTACATACAAAAATTGTTCCAGACATCTAGTTGAGAATTATCTACCAAATGTCGCACATTAACAGAACATGAAATTTTATATTTTTGGTTTCACATTCACGATCATGCAGTGGCAGTCAAATGATGAAAACTGAGGAGTCATCTTCATGATGCAGAATCTACCACAAAGTGATCGTCATCAAGTTTTGTAAGATACCTGTACCAATGCCCTGAATTACTTAACCCCGTAAGAAACAAACAAGCACACAATACTTACCGTGTGATTTGGAACAAGTACCATGATCCAAACAGCGATCACATATACATGAATGTGGATAACTTGCCCTGCAAACTGAGCTTGTCCAAAGCTTCTTCTCGAACTTGCGCAGTGATGTCATAATGGTCTAAGACAAATTATCTCATTTGCCACCACCACGCTCTAGGGCCACATAGGGACCAGTTGAGAAGTTCTAGGCTCCCTCCTGCTCTTGCACGTGTTTGCAAATCATACCGCTGATCAGTAATTACATCGATCGAACAAATTTAACTAGACCCTGGCAGCAGGGTAGACTGGGATACCTGAAATTCAGCCAGGTACTTCAGCAAATCACAATTAATTGTA
>JANVCJ010074436.1:0-12079 GCA_026413505.1 Epizoanthus ramosus
ATTTTTAATTCGCGTAACTGGAGAGCTGACGAAACCACATGGAGAGCGATTTGCAATATGTACGAACTTCAGTGACATAAATATTCGAGGTTTTTTAAAAATTTAAAAATGTCTAACCATAGGACCCTAGTAAAATGGTTTCTGAATGTGGCTAAATGAAAACCATTATTTTTAAAGCCGTACAGTTTCCGTACTTTTGCAAACCGTTCAGAGTTTGTAAATATTTCCAAGTCACCGCGTGATCTGAGATAAGTACATCAAGCTATCGCATTAGTCCACATATTGTCATATATCACATTACACAAACTATAAAGCCGCGCGCGTCAGTGACAGTAGCTATAAAATGCACGGAGGGCAAAGATAGGAATATAAAATGAAACTGGATAACAGTAATATTTAGTTTTTGTTCTTAATGGTCGATCGAGTGGCAGCTAGAAAGAATAGGAAGACTGACAACAAGATACCGCCAGTACCGATGGCAGCGTCATCAAGAGCAAACTGATTAACTAATTTTCCTTTGCTGTGAGAAAGGATTTTCCTTTCTCGCAGCAAAGGAAAAGGCTATATATGTTGTCGCATATTTTATCTTATTCAGTTATTATCAGACTGATATCGCGTTATTACGGTTATAATTATATATAACGTAGACGGTCATATATAAGAGTCATAAGACATATATAAGTGATACTAAATTCTCTTTGGCAATCCGAGTCCGTCAATAGGCAGGCTTGTGGCATTTCATTAGAAGCATATCCTCTCCATAGTAAGCACGCTTTTAGAACAGCAAATGTATCCCGTTGTATTCCTACTGGTAAGGTTCCACGCATGCAACGACTGCACGAGTATTCGAACGGACAAAATAATCAACTGATATATGGCTGGCGTAATATGTGTGGTGTAATTCGATGTAATCGTAGAAATCTTCTGTTAATCTGACTTAATCCATTGCCTTTAGTTGTTGCAGCGGTTAAGTAACTACAGATAGTATTAATTTCTTCAACACTGTAATACGCCGTGATTACTTGTACTCAAAATCTACCTTGAGTCTCGCTCGAAAAGTAATAGCAAGACACGGCCGGCGCAACACAACAATTTGATCGTGACAACAGCAGTGGGGGTCTGCAACAAGATCCCGCCGCTAAATTTAGAGAGTGCAACCAAACACCCAAAACAATTTGATAAGTAGCTGCGCAGTGCAATATGCGTGGTAACGAAAGTACGCCTGAAACAGTCGTGGGCAGCACAAAACATAAAAAATTCCTCAACTGGCTTTAGTTTTCGGCAGCATCCTTTCTTATCAGGTGTAATCTTGTTGTCATCATCAGAGTCGGTGTCATAAGAATCCTCTGGGACATCTGCCAAGGTACTTTGTGGGCGAGTATTCTCTCCATCTTCACCTGGATTCAGAGAATTAAATAGTGCCATGAAAGTGGCATAATTTGGAAGGCTGGTATAAAAGAGGAGGCCAAACAACTGAAAAATTATATTCAACTCAATACATGTTAAAGATAACCCCATAAACCCATATATCAAAATAGAGTTTTTTTTCCCAGGAAGCTATATTTTGCAAACTATTTTCCACAGCACCAAAACAACAACTGTTGCCATGGAAACCAACACTACTTTTTTACTTCAAGCAGTAATTCCAGGAATAAGATATATTCACACAACATGATATTTACAGAATCAACCTATCATTAAGAAATAAATATTATGAATGAAACAATATTGTCGGCAAGGTACATCTTGCAACCATGGCAACATGGGTGTGGCATTTCAAACTTGCAAATTTATATTTATCAACAGAAATTATTTTCTTCATTTATAACACTTAAAATATCATACTGAATAAATCCTGAAAAATCTGAGCAAAAATATTAAACAATCTAAAAGTTGGGAATGTTTGAAATTCGAAAGTATTTTCAAGTCTTTATGGACTTTTATTTCCAATAATTAAAGTATATCATTATTAATACATTCTCCCCTATATCTGGCACACAACTATTCACAAGTATTCAAAATATTGCACTTTAATGTATTTTTCCTGTATACTGTATGAATGCTGTAATATAGGCACAAGTGTGCGGCACATCAGTGCAGTTCAGTTTCAGTCTAATGTCACTTCTTTTGCCTCATTTTGGGAGGCTGTTGTTGTTTGCTGGCTTCATCATCAGCCCAACAAAATGCACCAGCCTTTTAACTTTTTCCTCCTTGTTTTTAATGCTTGTCTGTTGGTTTATTGTTTTTTCTTCAAATAAACTCTACGTTTATTTGTCGAGACAACACTTTTTTCTTGGCATCGTACACACATCTCTCGTCAATCTTCTTGTGTTCTCAGCCTCTGTTAGGTTCATTCTCTGCAGTCTTGCAAGTTCAGAACAAGATCCATCATTGAAATTACAAACAGCTGCAGCTGCAGCAATTCTAATGGATTTATTGTTTTGGTGCTCTTTTTCACACCGTGCCATTTAGGCTCTCGTTCTGATTATGTGTGTAACCCTCCAAACACCTTGTCAGTAGTTCTGCCTTACTCAACCTTGTGAAGAGAGGTGTTAGTGCCTTCAGAAAGACCTCAGGGAGGCATTTATCATCACTATAGGTTTAAGCTCTTGAAGCAGAACTCTTGTGGCTCAGATTTTAGTTTGGGCTGCACAGGCTTTAACTGTCACTCACAACAGATGTTCAAAACTCCTGATTTTCTCATAGTCAGTGACAGAGGACAAACTTTAAATTGTCGTCAAGAGGACTGTAGTTTTCGCCTTGCTTACTTACAGTTCTTTCTCAACTGCATTTGTTGACTCCCAATCCTCAGATACAGATGGCCATTCTTCCTCGTTCAATACAAGCCACTTTGGTCCATGAAACCATGTTTCTGATTTGACAAGATTTGTTGGGCTCATTCCATGAGAAGGAATGTCCACTGGGTTCTCAGAACCAGGACAATGATCCCTCAATTCAGGGGGTACCAAACTTCTAATCTCCTTTACTCTATTCTCAACAAATGTTCTCCACTTTTTATCAGTTCCAGGAATCCAGTACCATGCAGTAGTGGAATCAGTCCAACAACGTACCTTGTTAATTGTAATCAAATGCTCAAGAGATGATTTGATAGTCACAGTTAATCTTGCCAAAATCAATGCTGACAACAGTTCAAGTCCTGGAATCGACAACTTTGACAAGGGTGCCACTCATGTTTTCAAAACAACAAGTTCTGATTAGCACTCATCCTCATTTGCAGGCCCGTAGCCTGGTCCCTAAATGGGGGGTTTCGTTTTTTATTTATGCGAATCATTTTGTAAAATAAAGGATGGCATATGGACTCGCTGGCAGCGGCGCCGGTATCCGGGATCTTTATTTCCTTTTTTATAAGCGGCTACTACATAGTGGTTGGGGTTGGAGTTACTCTTAGACTCTCGACTGTACTCGGCCGAGCAGTACTTGACTCAACTGTAGTCTTGTTTTGTCAACTCAACTGTGGTTTACTGACTGAACTCTACATGTACTTAGCTTAACTGAGTCTTCTGTTTCTCTGGCACGAAACTAAAGTGTGGCCTTATTTATACTACTTGGATGAAACTAAAATACATCTCTTGCTATTGGTTGAAAGTTGTCCTAACGTAAGGACTGACGAGACAAGTTCGGACAAGACTAGCTAAGAATATTTGACTGGCATGATGAGAATACCTCATTCTGTAAATTTACAGTTAGGCTAAAATAAGAATAAAATACAATTCCGACCAAGATAAATATATCTCATTTACATAATACATAATCAAAATACACACTTCTCAGGTTTCTGCACTTTTTTACATTTATTCCTTCCATACCCATACAAGTACTTGATTTTGAAAGGTAAAAACAGTAATCTATTTACAAAACGTTAATTAGAGGAACAATTGAATTAGTTAAATCACAAAAGTGACTGACTGACTGAGCGTATTAACAAGAATAAAAATGAAATATAATTCTGCTGTTGTCATAATGTAACAAGACATCTTTTCAATGAAAACTTCATCGATGCAGAATTTTAAAATGTGTGAATCTATCATTGGTATCAACTATTATAAATGAAAAATATTTACAATGTTCAGTGTTTGATATTCACTTCTTTCAGTCAGTTTTTATTTCATTGCGTCCTGGCGAAAAGCCGTCGGTTGCGCATTGAAATCCATGATTTCACAGCTTGTTCAAAGTCAAAGTTCTTTCTTGGAGGGCCATCGATAGCAATTCGAACTAGCCGGTCAAGAGTTGCTGCTTTCATTCGGTTGCGGAGTTCTGTTTTTATTCCATTCATAGCAGAGAAACCCTGCTCACAATCAGCAGTCGCAACAGGAACCATAACAGCGACAGAAATCAATTCTGCAATTCGTGGGAAGCTCTCTGCGATTGGGGGTTTCCCTTGATACAAGTGTTCTGCCAACTGTGCAAGATTGCAATTACTGTAGGTTGCTTTCATTAGCTCTCTGAACTGAATCCATTCGTTGAGTAGATCCTCTCCATCACCGAAGTGATTCCCAAGAACTTCAAGTTCCTCCTCCCCATACAGGACAAATTCTTCTGGCATATTCTGCAGGTCAAACACAGACAACGCTGCAATGATGTTGTTGCTCGGAAATCGACTCTCGAGATGTTGTTCCAGTTTCTGAAGGAATCTCTTTCTGGTGCTTGAATGGAACTGATCTTTCTGGTGTTCTGTGGCCATTATGTTGTGATGTCTGAGTTCTGTTCTCAGGACCTCGTCAACTTTCTTGAGCCAGTTAAGGTGAGGACCCCGTTCCTGCTGGAGATTGCGTACAGCATTCAGTGTTGCTGTCACCATTGGTTCAACGTGGGCCAAGTTGATTTCTTTGAGCTGAAACATCTTTGAGAGCCGCGAGAGATGGGGCAGGGTATCACACAGAAGGTGAAGTGTGGCAACAAATTTGTACGTTTTCAGTTTGCGGAGTAGGCTATCCGCAGTTGGATTTCCACATTCAGACGATTCTTTAACTGAAAAAATCTCCACAAAGCATTGTATACCTCCAAAAGGCCTGTGAACGCTGCAAATCCCATGTGCGACAAATTCTAATTTGTCGAACAAGGAAGAAGTAATCATTGAAATTTCATCTATTACCAGAACTCTGCATTTCTTCCATCTTTCGCACACTTCTTCATTTGTAATAGCTGCTGCAAGGAGATCGTGAGCTGACTTTATCCTGGTTCCTATTCCAGCAAACGAGTGAATTGTAATTCTGCCAACAGTAACAGCAGCAATGCCTGTCGAAGCGGTGACGAACAACCACCGTCCCTCTCCAACTATATTTCTCAGTAGAAACGATTTTCCCACACCAGCTTTGCCTGTCAAAAATATGCTGAAACCCTGAGATACTATTTCTTTGACTATAACTTGTTCTACTGAAATATTTACTGATTCTTCTAATCATTACAAGCCATTGCCGGGCATTGGCATTTCGCACACTATCAACCCTGCTGCAAACTTTTGCATTCCAATTAATTTCAAAATAAATTATGCTTAAAACCACAATAATTATAGTAAATATGACGTTTCATGACATGTTGTTGACGTTTCACGTCAACATTATCGGCGTGGGGAATTTTACGCATATGTAAATGACACACCCACGAATTGAACACCATGATTGGTTTAGACCTGAGGTGACTAGTGTGGATGGACATTGCCACGATATATCGTATGTGTTAAGTTTCTTGCGAATATTGATACTCCAATGCGGTTTAGGTGTTTCTTGTTGTAGAGTATATCCCTTTGGGAATTAATTAAATTAAAGTGTTCAATAACTGGCACATTAGGTAATTTTGTGGTGTTTCCTACAAGAAAGGAATTGACATCTACAGTCTTTTCGTTAAGATCGTCCTTCTGCAGCAGCAATGCAGAAAATAAAACTTTCAAATGCGGAAATTTGCTAGACATTGCTATGAAAAGTTGACATAGTCTTTGAGCAACAGTTTTTGAGTCCTCATGTTTAGGTCATTTGTCCCAGTGTGAAATAAAATCACTGATGAGTTTTGTGCCGGATCCACTTTGTCGATCAAATTTGTTGCTGCTGTTGATGTTGGACAATGTGCATAAGTTACTTCATGATTTGGGCATAATTTGTTCAGTCGAAGGTATTTGCCATTTGAATCACAAAGAAACAATAATGTGTTTTTGTTTTTTGCTGGGGACCATTAGCATTACGTTTGTTTGTCTTTCAATTGGCGGTGCTTGCGGCATTATTTTTGCTGGAAGTTGCATGCGTTTTTCCGGCACCCTTATTTGTTCTTGAAGCCGATAGATTTGGGCTTTTAGTTTGTCATTTTCTTGTGTTATTTTGCAATTTAAGGACTTTATATCCTGTATCTCTTCATGAAGACTTTGATTACATGCCTTCAGCTCTTTTACCTCGTTATTCAGGTGATCTTTTATATCATCTCTAGAAATGTCAGAGCAAGACTCTTCACTGAAGCTGTCTGATTCATTGACTCTGAGCATGATTGACGTATAAATAAATTCTTTCAATTTATCAAGTTCTTGTTTCATTGAATCTTGCTCCTTTCTTAACATTCGGTTTTCGTTTTCCAGAACTTCTACTTTCTTTGATACATTGGCTTTGTGTTCTTATAATAGGTTTGAGTATGACTTTCTAAGTACATCTGCCTCCGCCTGAAGACGATCACTTGCCCCTCTAGTTCACCCTTAATGTTCTTGATGGTGTTGTTGTTGACTTTAATTGAGATGGCTGTTGGGCTGTTTCAGCTTGTCGCGAATATCGCTGTCATCATAAGTTGAAGAATCTTCCCTTTGCAGTTTGAAATCTACAAAATCTCTTTCAAATGAAGAGAACTGATTATTTTATTCAGCTAAGGTGTTCATGCGGGTTGGTGAAAGTATTAAATTTGCCAATTCAATGTCGTCAATTGATTTGGACATTGTTTTAGAGAACCGTTCTACGACATTTGAAATATTCCCAGTATCCTCAATAGATTCAGGGGTGTCACGTACATAGATATCCATAGGACTACTTTCACTAGATATAACATCCAAATCTGATTCTGTTGTGGTATTATGTCCTACATCCAGTCCAGTAACTTTATATCCAAGATATGGCTGGCTCAGTAGATTTTGGCCATTTTCTGTTTGGGTTTCTACCAGCTGTGTTATGGCTGATAGAAGAAACTGTGGGAATTCGTTCTTTGCCCAGTCAAGGCAATGATTAGCCTGTGCTTGAATGTGACCAGTGGTTATGAAAACTGTAATTGTGTTTTGATATGTTTTGGAAATTGACGTTGAAAGTCCTAATAAACATATTAATCATCTAATTCTACTTGGCAAGATTCACATATTTAAATTAATTTTTAAAATATAGTTATGCAGATAGAAAACATGGAAAAAAATGGAAAATCCTATCCACACTACATCTTGATGAAGGTGGGATCGAAAACCTCAAACTGCACAGAATAACAGAAATAAAAACGAAAAACCGCGAAGTTTTTTTCACAAAAGGATAAAGGATAAACTTTATTTTATGTAGTAAAAATGCTTAGCTTAAAGCTACTTTACAGGAGTTACCACAAATAATATAGAATGGAAATATAATACAGTGATTAAAATTTAAATATTACTATAAAACATTAAAATCTGAAATATATTTAAATCTAAACTTACAACATAAAATCTAAAATTTCACTTTAAGAATACTAGTTATAAATTCATTTGTTCCTGCACACATTCTTAAGTTGTCCGGAAGGGAATTTCTTGGCCATGAAGTATTTGAATGATTTTAAACCATGTGTGGTTGTTGTTGTTCTAGGTAGTGTCAGCTTGTTGTGTCCCCTTAAATTATTACTCATTCTAGTATTTATTAAGCTATTTATACTGGGAGGCACTTCTTTAAAACAACTGTTGGTCGTGACCATCATATCCTGTAGCCTTCTGTTCTCTAGGTTGCATCTCAAACCGAATTCATCCAATAATTTCTTGTACATTGATATTATATCAATTTGAAGTTTTATTTTACAGTGACAATCAAATTACAACAACATGCAAGCAAACCCGGGAAGCAAGGCTGCTGACGAAGCTCGAAGCATACAATAACAACACTGAGTCCTGTCTTTGTTGAGTCCAAATCAGTGGTCTTCCAAGACCAATCCAGTATGAGTTGAATCCAAGGGAGTTAACACTCCATAGAGTTCCACAATCTGTATAAGAGTTACACTTCCAAACGAGTTATAATTCCATAAGAATCCAATTCCAAGTGAGTCCAAATCCTAACCTAACTCGTGCACGCCCAAGTCAAATCAAAAAGTCTAGTCGAGCATGGGCAAACAAACACTTACAACATGTGACACTGTCAATCAATTTCAACAATACTAACCGGAAGTAGTTCTACCGGAAGCAAATAACAATAATAAAAACATTCAGTTTTAGGGGTTCTGACAGATATCTTGTCCTTGAAAACGTATCTGAGCGCTCACTCATTCACTTTTTCCAGTTTTAGTGTTCCGCGCTCCACAGTGGTGCCATATATTGCTACAGTAAAGAAAGTGGGGCAATATGAAGGCCCGATAGGCAACCGCACTTTAAAATATTAAATTTTATGTTATCTCGAATTTTTGGTTTTAGTTTGAGAAACTAACTCATGCACCTGGCATCTTTGAGCTGATAACATACAGGTTTCAAAATAGCTGCTCCATCCAGCTCAGTTGTTAGCAGGCCTGCGATAGTAAACTACTGTCTTATAGTTCCAAGGCGTAGATGACAGATTGTGTGAGAAGTAACAAGTTTCTCCGAGTTCAAATATTTGGGTCACATTCTGAACGACTATGCAAGTTCTTGGATGTGTAAGTAGTCAGCAGCATAGTCTATCAATAAAGGTGGTTGTTGAATCGCACAACTCTCCCAAAACGAGTCCTTGCTCCTTGCTCAGTCAGTGTCTGACTGAACTATTTTGCCTTGTAGTACATTGGATCTGTTTCTGCTTCTTCATCACTGCTCTCGTCAAATTCCAACTTGTCCACTTCGTCTTCCATTAATTGTTTCTGCATGACCTTCAGTCTCATTAGATGTGCGTTCTATGGCAGCAGTCTCTGCTGTATCTACTTGACTTTCAAATACGATTGAGACAGGATTATCGGAGACTTTGTATTGCCTTTAATACAGAAACTCAGGGAGTGTTCCATGCTTTGCCGTGGTGGTCTCTTGTCAAATGGTATGCTGTCTCACAGCAGCCCCTTAGCATGCTGCCCAGTCTGAGCTTATCACAGGGACCTGCAACAACTGCAATACGTGCTCTGGTATAGGATACCAGGACCGCCTGCTTGTATTGTAATATGCTGCCCCGTTGGTCACATCTTTAACTGCCTCTCTCATTGTCAAACCGAATGACCTGCAGTAGTCTTCCATTGACATATTAGCCTGATTCGTGTGCACAATGGAGTGACAATTCTCTATGGACACATGTACTTGTTGGACCATAATAGTAAAAAAAATCCAAGCTGAAAACTCACTTCTTTAGAATTGGTTTTAACCTGAATTAATATTAAGTTTGTTCGATTAATTTTCATGAACAGTGTGTGTTTTTGTAAAGTGCCTAGAGTCGATAGGTGTAGGCACTATATAAATACTTATTATTATTAAGAATCAAGAACGACACTTACCAAATACTCTCCCTGAGTTAATGGCGAGTTTGTTTTCCTTCTGTTGCACTCTGCATCAATTTTTTTCTGAAGTTTTCGCCGCCATGGCTTCTTCATAAAATACTACCACACCATTTATAACGACTTCTGACACTTCTACCTCTCCCGGAATTTCAATCACTTCACGGCTTCTCCCCACCATCTTGCATTTTGTTCCTTTCCTGATGTTCGAGATACTTTGTTTTTTTATATTAATAATAAATAATAATAATAATAAATAGTGTGTTTATATAGCGCCAATATCCTTGTGAGCTCAAAGGCGCTTCACATTAATTGTGATATACGTCTATATCATATATATCATATTGTGATATACCTCTCCATTAAATTCGATTGTTAAGGTTACCGTTCACGTTGGAATGGATCAAGAAATCAAAATCAAGGTTTCCGTAGAATATGACCCTCAAGAGAACTTTCAGTCAAAAAAAAAATTTGTTAAGATATTGCGAACGAAAGTTTTTACCGGAAGTAAAATTGTTTTTACGCCTCAATATTTGATTGACAGGGGCAGGAAGGGAAGCTTTTGTTTATATTTGAGTTGCTAGTTGTCTTAACATTTCACGAGTTTTATCGTCGCGTTGGAAAAGTCTGAGATTTAGTTGGCGTTTTAAAAGGGTTTGAGGCAGGTAATGGCAAGTAAGCGCCAGAAAGATTGTCCCTGGGTATCTCGCAAAAAGAAAAAGGGACAAGATCAAATCCAAAACCTAAGAAGGAAATTTCTGCAGCGGAGCGTCGTTCACTGGCCTCTAGCGACGAAGGCTCGTGGTTTGATCAAGAACGTGCGTTTGGAGAACCAGCTTCAGCTGAACCCGTAGTCAGTACCAGTAGAAGAAAACTTTCGATCAGTAAAGGTGTTACTGAATTTGTAAACATCCTGTTTGACAAAGAAGAAGAAGACAACAACGAAGCTCACTGTGAAGATGATACGGACAAATCGGTCCAAGCGCCCATGCAGCCGGACATTATCGACCCAAAGCTTTTGCAAAGCGCTTTGGAAGAAGCAGCACTTTGTCGAGACTGTTCATTCTAGGAGTTTTTCCCCGCGCTTTTCGAGACTCTGTGCTCATTTCCAAATTGTCTGCGAAATTTACTCCATCAAATCTGCAGAAAATAACATAATTTTAAGTGAGTATAAATCCCTTAGATAACATGAACTATAAGCACAGATTACATGGGTTTATCAGTTCGAATAGTATTTAAAAAAAGACAAGTTATATATACATGTAATCATGCTGCCAGGATCGTGGCGTGAACTATAGTTATAATTATATGTATGTTGACCACTGTGCCTGTGGTTTGTGCATGTTTACTTACTTGATCGATGCAAGTTTAAAATTTTTAGGTTTATCAGTTTTTAGTATATAAATCTAACGTTGCCTTGTCTTACAATTATGTACACTCAATCAAAACTACTCTACCTACCCAGCTTCTCTCATAGATAGGAGCATATTTGCCCTTAGTTCGGCGACAGTGAGTTCTTCGCTGGCCGCCTGGGCTGGACGTATCGCAGCATGGCTTGTTCGAGAGCGAGTACATGAAGCCTTCGCTTTGCCCATAATTATTTCAACCTATAAATCCAGCAAATAATTAATATGAACATTATTAAAAAGCTATTCAGAAACAAACGTATCTTACCTTTGACAAAATCAGAGCTCTCTGTTTCTCCCAGCTTTTGTCAGGATCTGTTCGCGGTTCCTGGTGCTTTTGGAAACATGAACCCATGATATGAAGAAACAAACTCTGAAGCGGAAGTGAATCGGAACTTCCCTGATTGGATACAAGGTGTTTGAGGGCGGAGATATCCAAGGTCGTGTTGTGGTGGGCGTGAAGTAAGCAATGTATCTTTGGAAGCGATTTTCTCGAAACATGTTTTGGCACAAATTACGACAATGTAGACGATCAATGCTCCCTCAATTTTTAACCTCTTGCCGTAAACTTTTGCACATTGATAAAATAATAGCTGAAGACGTAAACCGTGCTGGGGATTTCTGAAATACCGCTCCAATTTTTTTTATGGTTGAAGCACTGCAGTTTTGTCCATTGCAACTGTGGAATTTTCTTGAAATACCTGCAGAAAGTGAATGACGTGTACAATTGAAAATCCCCAGCACGGAATAAGAGTGCAATTATTGGTGAAACTAACAAGCAAACAACCAACGGCGGAAATTGAAATTGACGGCCGCATTGATCTCTTAAAGTGAAAGCGTTGGCTCGGAATTATGACGCTCGCATTCGCTTACAAATAAGAAGTTTTGAACAAACTTTTCGCCGTCATTTAGACAATTTTATAACCTTTCCATTCATATATCGGTTGTGGGAATCCGATGCGTATTAACAAAGTTACACACTGATAACTAAAAACACCTCTCAAGGTGAACGGTAACCT
>JANVCJ010074447.1:0-12078 GCA_026413505.1 Epizoanthus ramosus
TCACTTATGTGCCCTGTCACACACACACACACACACACACACACACACACACACACACACACACACACACACACACACACTTAAAATAAGGATGTTGTTTCTTAAGAAATTGTCAACAGTTCCATTGTATAACAAGTACATGTATAACACGACTTCCAAAGGTAACTGTTCCACTCTATTTTATTTTGATTTATAAATTTCGAAAGTTTAGGACGTTTAAAATTTCGGACAAAACAAATATTCGAAAATTTATCCGTCCCAACAAAAAACAGTCTGAACCAATTAAATATGCAAGTTACTGCAATTTGAGGAAATACAACGAGCATTGCAATGCTTATGTGAACACTTGACAGTGTCGAGGTAATCTGCTCAAATGATAAACTTAACTAACCGTTACGATTCGTTTGTGAAGTGCTGCCGTTTGTTATGATGGGTGGTTGGCATGTGTATGTTATAGTGGAAGGCCTACCCTTTTAAGTATTCGGCAAATCGAAGAAAGACCCAATGCGATCCGAGCTATTGCACAAAAATCGAGGTCCCGACCGAGTCCCTCTTACTCACCGAGTCCCAAGCTCAACCGAGTGTCCCGGCCGAGTAGCGTCAGCAGAAATCCGTCAGGCAGGCATGGATGCAGGATGGACAGAAAGCAAAGCTAAAGTCACAAATAGGTCATTACTCGCTACGCTCGGCAACAATCATTGTTATCAATCTTATCATTAATGAGTGGCAGGGCCTTCGAACTCGACGAAGTTTGTTTTGTGCCAGTAAAGTTGTATTTACTGGTATATATGTAACTGTCTTCAATAAATGTAACATTATTTACATGTTCTCTCGTCTCAAAGTATAAAGTCCGAAATTTCAGGACACGATTTCTGAAGTATACCAGGAAAAAGTTTATTTTTGTCCAGAGTTTATCGTCCAAAAATTGCAAGTCCGAACTTTTCATGGTCAAAATATTTCTGTTGAACTTTTATGATTGTTATTATGCATCTGTGACAACTTGAAGAAAAAATATTTTCCTTTGTTTCGATAAGAAATAAATCCAGTCACTGCATACAGAACAAAAAGTGTGTTTTTCATTCGTGAATTTGTGAATAGATATTTGCTATTGGAAAACTGAAACCAGAAAATCTTCAAATGTCTTTTGGGAAAAGTTTTGGATCCGTGAGCATGTTTTGTGCTATCATCGGACGGACTCGAGATCGTCAGCTAAATCCTAGGAAATGTTGGCAAACTCTTCGAAAGACATATTTTTAATTTCTTTTTTGGGAAATGGTTTGCGGAGATTCAAGAAACTTTCGTAAGTGGTTGGAAATCTTCGACTGTTTGTGCTAAATTTACACATCTGTCCCAATGCACATATCGATGTTATCCCGGGGGGAGGAGGGGGCGATCAGGGGTGGTGATTTTGACATTTTGTCAACGATTTTTGTCTAAAACGACTCCCTCGGGATGACTTACTTGGTCAAACAACACAAGAGTCCCTACCCTGGGCAAAGACAGTTGTGTCAAACGTTACTACCCAAAGCTTCATGTCCCCTCCCTGGGGCGAGGCTACCCAATAAAAAGCCACTCCCTGGAACAAGGATCCCCGGTCAAATCCCCACCCCATGCTCCCCCGGGACAACATTGATAGGTGCATAAGGCCCGTTTCAGACGTCGAACTTTTCATGCACCGAATCTAATGCTAATGAGTTGGAGAGGATTTCGCTTCACTGTCAAAAGATTGATGCGAATGCAATGACAATGCGATATGATAGGAAAAGCTAGCGATTGGATAAATCTGTTGTCGCAACAATTACGAAAATATAGTCATCGAATCAGACGGTTGCGTGACAGACTTAAACCAATCAGAGATGAAACTCGTCGCATTGTCATTGTCGTCATTTGCATTTGCATTACATGATGGCGTGTACCAGGTATACGTGAGAGGGAAAAGGCCTCCAGTACTCAACACGCGTCAAAATTCTCTCAAATAGCCGCTTTGACAATGCAATGACAATGAGCTTTTGAAAGTGAAGCGAAATCGTCTCTATAACAATGCATTTGCTCATTAGCATTAGATTCGGCGCATGAAAGGTTCGATGTCTGAAACGGGCCTAAGGTATGAATGGTTAAGTTCCTACTTCCTATTAAACATTCCCGTGCATATAGCCTGCGTGAGATGGCGATCTTGTTTGGGGGGGGGGGCGGAAAAGTCTGGATAGGGACGTTAAGCCGTTGGTCCCGCGCTTAATTCGAATCTCGTTGAACGTTGCCCTATAGGCATTTCAGCAATCTTACTAATTATAGAAATAAGAACAATTTGAGGCTGAAATGGCTAAATTATTAAGAACAATGAGCCTCGGCCAAAATATCTGGTTCTTATAAGAAAAGTGTGTATATTTCGATATATGAGCTGCGAATCCAATCTGCTTGCTTCGAGGCATGCTAGTTCCTCTATATAGAACCTTTCTTGCTCTTCTAACAATGTCCACGCAATTTCATCCAGCGGTATTTATTATGCGATCAGACCTGGAGCTGATGACAATGACTACGGAGTCGTGTGTACAATGCTAGCCTCGACTGGGTGTTAAATATTCGGAAACACCAATACAGCGAGTCTTGAAGTTGAATATTTCACACCAAATCGAGGTTATCACTGTACAATTGAGTCTGTAGTCATTGAAATCAGCGGCAATTGCGAATACGAAACTGGCCTATCAGAGACGTTCTTCAGTTTATTCAATTTGTGTGGTTTTCTTGCCCACTCATCACACTCACTTGGAACTTTTGACGTGAGTGTCAGCCATGCACCAGTTATATCAGTTTGTATGCTCTGTGGTAGAGGCACAGGGAGTCCACGCGTTGAATGCATCTTTTCTAAATCTGTTACTGGAACGAGAACCAATTGTTGCGTATTGACAGAGGAAGCTTCACACCGAGAGTTGGATTTGTTTCCGTTCAGCAACGCCTGCCATGTTTATCGCTTCGCGATCGATAACACACTGCGCTCACATAAAATTGGCCTCCTTCTTGTCGCTGCAGTCTGAACACTAGCTACCAATATCAATTGATTTATTACCGGAAGAAAAGAGGGCTCCCTGTGTTTGAGCGTGTTTTTTTTCAGATATTCTGCGTAATCGATTTTGGTCCCCCGGACTAATTTTTTTCTCTTCTAAGAAACTAAAAGTATCATATGGCGATTACTGAATTAGCTCCGTATCGTTCCCCACAATTTATAAGTTCCAAACATCCAAAGAGATAGGAGTTAGGACAGGCAGACAGACAGACAGACAGACAGATAGATCTAGACCGAGACAGACAGACAGACAGACAGACAGACTAACGGATAGATGTTCACTGGTAAAATTAAGTCATTTACATTTTCTAGGCGGCGGTTGATAATACGTAAGAAGTATATTTACAATGAATGAAAAAGAATTTTAAAAATCTCTTTTCCAACTGATCGATATAAAATGCACAACAAATACAGCGCCGCCATGTCTAGAATTTCCAAGTGCTCGAGTGTGTAGCATATTATCATGTTGGTAATAAGGCAGCCAATCTTCAATTTCCTGGCGACTATCTGATCACTGTTTTTGTGCTTTGCCGGACTTTGATATCAGAGCGCGCCTGCGCCCGCTATCTTTCAACTAAAAGACAAGACAACGGTTTCCAAAAAGAGCAATACAGAAAGGATAAATTATTATGAGAAATAAGGGAAAATATTATGTCTTATAATTAACAACACCCATTTGGTCTATTGTTAACTTCATAGTGGCTATAATCACACTTCCAGCAGTACGGCTGGAAGCCTCAAATCTGCTGACCCCATAGCAAGCGTCAGTTGCTCTTCGCATAAATTAGGGTCAGCTCTGTGAATGAAATGGAAATGGCAGAAGACACGTATTCGTCAAAAACACCTTCATCTCGACCGTCCTCGAATAGAAGATTCAGCAACAAGGTTGGAGTTTACAAGCAATGCTCTGTGGGGATAGACATTCCTAGTCAAAACAATTTCGCTTTTGCAGAGAATGATGATACAGTGTGCGAATATTTCAGGTAAGTTTTATAGTGCCGGAAGATTAATTCAGGATAAAGTCTAATAGAGAACCGTGCGGTTCGAACCTGGCGATTTAGCATCGATAATAAAAAAGCACGAGTTTTGAAATATTGTGAATATAAGGTGAATAGAGGTCATATATACTATGGAAAATGCAAGGTAAACCTCTCGTAGAAGGCGGTTACTGTTATTATTGGCTAGCACCAGCAAGTAAAAAATTCGAAGCAAAAACACTTACTAATTTTCAGAACACAAAACGGCACGCACTTAAATTTATCCCTAGTGCAGCGATAGTAGCTTCATTCTAGTTTGCTAGAGTTGGGGGGTGTTAGGTTATAACTGATCAATCGAACCAACAAGGAATTCGGTAGCGACACTAAGCAAAGGATCATGCACGCTCCATTTTTTTCAAGATTACGAAACTGCCAAGTTATGAATAAATTGCTCCGTATTGAAAACATGTACGTATGTGTAGCGTGCTTTAGCATGCGTGAGGGAGTTTCTATTCCCCAAAATCAAGCTCTTTTTTTATTTTGAATCGACTTCAAGAGAGCATTAAATATTGGATTTTTATGTTAATGTTCAGTGTTATTTGTTTTCTAATTAAGAATAAATGCACTGCCTGTGTTCAGTTCAAAGGCGCTTGTGGCCACAATTGAACGCATCCTTCAGCCAGTTCATTCTAGCTTTCTTTGTGTTTCTATGCAGGTGGTTTATTCGGCGATATTGGATCAAAACCGTTAATGTTGTTGTGTTGGCTATTCTCTGGCAATATTTTTTCTAGATATAGCTTTTGTCAATTTCCGTTTCAGATAAAACATCCACATCAAAAATATTGCTGAATGGCATGCTTCACTTATTATTGACTAAACAAAGTTGATATTTGTTGTTCACCTTACTTATCATAAAAATGGATTTCTCAACGTAAAATATTGATAAAACACAAATGAAAATGAAAACTTACATCACCGCAAAACAACACCGCAAAGTATGTAATATTACCAAACTGAACACTTTAATTTCCGTTTGATAAGTGGCAACTAAGGACTTGAATTATGAGCTGTCATCTTGAGTTCTATCCACTTGAACAAAAACAAAAGGCTAAGTTCGATGAAAAATATTATACTGAAAGGCTTTAAAACCATGAAGAGGTTTTATCATAGCATCGTGCTCTATATTAAGAAGTACACTCTTTTTCTTATAACAGCGTCTATTTTGAGGGGAAGTGATGAACCATCGTAATTGTTTTAGAATTTCAGCTTCAAACGTTCTTAAAAACATGTTTATTTTGTTTGTTATTTCTTTATTGGCATATAGTAGCATGATAAGAGTAAGTAAATAAACTGATTACAAACAAGTTCTAACTTTATAGTAACAAATCATTTCAGTCAATACTAATACAGACTCTTATGACTGCATGTTATGACCTTTTCAAATGGTCGAGATTCATTTACGAAGATGAGGTTGACATATGTTGTAATTGTATGAACACAAAATCAAAACATGGTTGGTGATTCTCTACGTTCTCTAGAAATAAAAATCTCTTCCATATCCTCATTTAGACAGGTATGTTCTTAACATGATCTTAAATTTTGGGCTGTTCTTATAAAAAAGGGTTTTTATCTTATATAAAAAAAAGAGTATAATTGATTTCTCATGTAAAAATTAAAATTAGCTACAGACTTGAAGCTACTTGGGTAACTCCGATCACGCTCAGATTTTGTGGATGAAATATAGGCATACATGTAACATTCACAACTTCGTTCTGCTGTTTTTGTTGGTTTTGTAATAAAATTATATATAAGAATTCCCTGCACACTCTTTTTCATTTCTTATACGAACATGGTTTTAACCTCAAATGTTTTTATTTTTTTTCCCTACACTCATTTTTGCTGATTTTCAGCAGAATAACTACAAACAAGAAGGGAAAAAAACTACAAACAAGTAGAAGACACTGTTTAACCAGGTTTAACAGATAACAACAACAAAATAAGTGAAAAAAATAAAAACATTCTTAGCTTAGACCATATTTTTTACTTAAATTCACATTTTCAACAATAAATGAAAATTTGCATAATTAATTACGCATACATTTCTCGCTTGACTAGGTCATCTAATTTGCCTAAAAATATCTTGTCAGTTAGGCTATATCTACTGAAAGTTTCAATAGCATTGCTTTAAAAACAAAGTCTACAGGTCCGAAATTGTGAATTGAAAACAATGAAAGACAAAGCTGAGAGTTCTAACTAAATTAATGAAAACTTTGCGAAAGATTGAGAAATAGCTAAATTCGTAATATTATGTATAATTATATGTATTAGCATGCGTCTGTACACGCAGACTAGATGTATATCTGAAATGATACCAATCAGATAAATTTATATCCGCGGCAGTGAAAAAGCAGACAGTCGCCAAAAACAAGTCAAAGAAGAAAAGTAAAAATCTCTTTGATAAAGGATGCTAATATTTAAGAAAAATCTTCATCTTAAGTTTAGAATTGATTTACTCTGGATAATCCATATGGCTGAATTTTAATTAATATCACTATAATACGCGTTTATATACAAGTTTCAACGCGGAATCTTTCATCTCCGATAGCTTCCTCGTGTGGGGACCCCATCACCAACTGCTCATACGTGCAGTTAGTCTTAGGTAAAAATATCTCCAAATTTGGCCTAAATATCTTTCGAGAAATTCTCGGAAAAACTACTCTAAATATCTCGAAAATTTTTCTAAATATCTCCATTTGTTTTCTAAAATATCTGAAAATATTTCGAAATTTTGACTCGGTAAAGTCAAAATGCTTCAAATTGCAGCCTTGCGTGCAACTATATGCAACTGTATACTCTGAAAACAGCAAATAATTTAATATAAGAAGCTTTCAATTTCATGTAAACAAACTCAACATACATATCTGTCAAAACTTTGTTCCCAGGGTCCTTAACACTTTGATCGACCTTGATGAGATTGTTGACTAAAAAACGGCCGAAACATCAAACTTTTTTTGCTAGTAAACAATGAAAATTGTGTCAAACGAAGCACATAATGCTTTAAATATCTCAAAATTTCAAAACATTTTCTAAATATCGCCATATTTTCTAAATATCTCCAAATGTTCTAAATATCCGATAAATATCATGACATTTTAATTTAAGCCTATATGCAGCGTCCGGAGAACTGGTTTTGGCAGTGGTTATGACTACAGATTTAATAAAGTCCTATTTTCTGTTGTTTTATATTTTTCGTTGCTGCATCAATATTCATTTTATTGTTTTCTATTTGAAAGAGTTTGGAAATCAAGAACTTTCAATATGAACGGAATTGCAATTTTGCAAACATTTTATAAGAAAACCACTGGGATATGCCCCCTCCACCCTTTCCAAAATTTCTGGATCTGCCTTTTTAAACGGCTTCCACCTCATCGTTAAAAGTGTGCGTAGGGAGATTTGTATAACGTTTGGAAATGTTGTATTGAATCTTTCTGGCACCGCAGTTACTGCGGCAATTTAACGCAAATCGCTGATCGTTACAATTTCACGAGAACCTCAAACCTCGATCTGTGGCAGTGTGTACGGAGCCGCAAAAACGTATATGATGCTGTTCTATATCCACTACCATTGTACATGACCGTCCAGACACCTTTAAAGATAATTTGCAAGTCGGCCTTTTTAAAGCTTTCAAAAATCGTTTTGGACGGTATTTTTGAAGACAAATAGGTGTTTGGCCAGATATTTCTAAATGCAGTTTTTTGTCTAATGCAATTACGCCTGATGTTTGTGGTGTTCTCCTGACGTCCATAGTCCTTGTTGTTTGATACGCTACGTTCGCTCCTACGTCAAGAGTTCTTATACTAAGCTGTAGATTCTTTAATATTCAATGTTTGGCGTTAGTTTTCCGTGGAGTGTCCGGTGTTTTGGTTCCGACCCCGGAAGACGTGTCGAACTGAACAACACAAAGCAAGTTCGTAAATTTTAAAAAAGTGAGACGTTTGTGCAAACTGAAAGATAGGATTTTCGAAATATACATCTCTTTGTTTGTTATGTTTTCGTTGTCTACTGTGGCAAGATACAAGCGAAATATTTCAGATGTGCAGAAAGTACGGGTTGCTTTCTGTTTAATCCTTCTCGTTCGCAGAGTCTTGCCTGCTCTAGCTTTTAACAGTGTCCGCGCTGTGTCGTGCAACGGTATAGCCTAGTACACGTATGCCGCAGACAGGCCTGCGACAAGATGACAGTAATAAAAGTAAAAAAGTAAAGTGGTACATTTATATTGCGCCTTTTCCATATGGATATGCTCAAAGGCGCATTACAATTATCAGTTTACCCCCAGCGAACCGAAAGCATATATAGGCGCATTGGCAGCCGCTTTCATGCGGTCCATGTATGCTGGTACTCATCCACAACTTGTCATATCTGAATTTGTTATTGTTCGTATGTGTATGATATTTACGGGAAATCTAAGAGGTTAAGTCATTAATAATTGTTTTAAAAAGAACAAACAGCAAAACACTTGCAGTACTGCTTCTAGTAGTTTAACAGTTCATAGGTAACAGCAATGTGTATTTGAGTTTGATGTTTAATCATCCCGAGTTTTAGAAAAGAATGTACTGAAAATAACCCATTGAACAAAATCCTGTTAGATATGAAGCTAACTAGGTTCTTATAATTTTGGGTCGTAAAAGCACAATTTTACCTTCGGTTCTTCATTTTGGTAGTTCTTATACACGTGATTTTACTGTATCTGCACTACATCTTTCTCAATAAAAGTTTTGCAAAAGAAAACATGCACATTTTAGGTTCCTCAACTCAAATCAGTTTATATATCCCTGTGTCAAGAACAAGTCTTGTAATAATTGATATTTATCTGATACTTTTGTGTCATCGTTAACACTGTTAATTGATAACTTTTTGTTATATGTAAAATGTAAATTTCCAGGGTAGAAAGTTAGCGACTCAAGATTTTTTTGAGCTTACGAGTATTTAAACACAAGCTAAAAACTCCTGATTTTGTAGGTTACCTGAATTCTTTGTCAAACCAGACCTTGGACCCAAGATGTACAACGCATATGGTAGGCATATTCCTTTAAATTTATTTTCATCTTTCTTGTATAATTTGGTTCATTCGTTGCGTTGAAGACTCTGACAACGTCACAGTCGAAAATAACAGAGAAGTATATAGTCATGCAACCATAATTAACACCTAAGACAATACAATTCTGCTAAATGCAGAGGAAGGTCCTGAACTTGTTGATTGCTTTTTACTAAACGTTGTTATTTCTACCAATCCTGTAAGGTTCTGCCGCTTTTCCACACGAAGGGACCACGAACCTCCATGTTGACATGTCGGATGCAGTGAATGTTATGGTGAGTAATGTGTAGCTCTACTTCAGTCTTGTAGGCCACTAACAACAACAACAACAACACGTTTTATTTGAAATCCAACTCGTGCAACCATATGCCTATTTGTGGAATTAGCAGGTTAGAATTCTGTGTTAATATGTAGAGTTCATGGCTCGTCGTTTTCTTCATTATGTAAATCTTTCTTTCTTTTTCTTTTCCACACGAGTTTGCAAAAGGGGGAGACAAAACAAATATATTTCGTAACAAACGTTACCTCTTCAGTGATATGCGAACTTCATTGCAAACGCGTGTGGAAAAGAAAAAGAAAGAAAGATTTACATCAGGTTAGAATTATATACTCGAAAACACAAAGAACAAAACTTTACACTTTAGAAGCAAATGGATGAATATAAAGCGCATTTCCCTGATTTATGTGGACTTTTTATATCTCGCATGTATTAACCAATGGTACAACTCCTTTTTAAACAATCCTGGATTTCTGTGTCATTAAAAAAACATGGAAAAAGCCAATGCAAATTGAAAAATAAATCAGTAAATAAAAATAAACAAAATCTATTGTCTTTCAAAGCCAGCGATATAAGTGTATTACAAAGTGGCAAGTACACAGTGTATTAAGTCTAGAAATATATATTGGACCAAAGCTTTGCTTTCGTTCATTAGCAATGCCCTTTGACTTAAATATGCTTGTGATGTTTGGTTCTGCTGAATCCAGCAAGTATCTTGATGTTGCTTGGTTATTGTAGTTCTGTTTGAAACATTCCTTTGTTTTCCTTTGCAGCTATATCTGTCATATTTCACTGTTTGCATATTTATACTCAACAATAGCTAACATTTTTGTCACCAGATGTATGTCGGAGTTCCGAGGGATGAAGGCGTGGCTGAGCGAGAAAGAGAATGTAAGATACTTTACTTGTGAAAATGTTCTTTGGGATGTTCTAGAATAAAAACAAACATAATGGGTTATCAGATCGTCATCTGTTGGCTAGATTTGAGAAATACCTAAAGCCCATTCAGACTTGGTTCCCGGGGCGCAGTGCCTTGTGGGCACTAGTGTGAAGACAGCTTTTTGTAAGTGCCTAATCAAACATTTGGTTATTTTGGTTATGGATGTTAGTAACTCACTGTGATTCAGTGCTAATTAACGGTAATCGCGCTGAGTTGACCCAAGTGGCTAAGTTGCCCAGTAAACTCTCTACATAAGGCGAAACATTTCCCAAAAGTCAGGACTAATTATTAACCATCCTCTCAGCTGTACTCACCTACCTCTCAGATACTACTGAAAGGTTGATCCCATCACCCGGTGCAAATCTAAGCCTTTACATGTAAACAAACAGTTGCTGATTTAAGGGCGGGTGGTAGTTTGACATTCCTGCTAGGTTGAACAGCCTGGTGTAGGATCAACTTCCGACGCACCACACAACTAGGTCCTACATAAAGTGATTTTAAAAATTGTCTCCGCCATAATTTTGATGCAAGTACCTAATTACTTTCCACAGATGCCATTGCAGCCGTAGATGCAGCTTGTGATGAAGTTCAACAGCAGAGAGTCAGGGTGGAAACAGAGAGAATTGTAAGCGAACAGCTGTAGCAGTATCTTCTATTTTGATGATGTGTTAAAAATATACAATGTAGTTCAAAGCTGTACTACTGAAAAGCAAAACTATATATATGTGGCATCTCTCAGTACCTCCCTTTCACCTTTGTCCGATGTTAAAAAGAGACTTTTGAACTTTACTCCAGGGCTTGAAATCATAAGGGAAGGGGCGAGGTGCTACCAGTAATGGACATTTAGGTTTTGAAATGGCTAACCATTTCTTTTACGACTGCAGTTTGATTAGGCTCTGTTAGATTGAATGTAAAGTTAATGGTTTTTTTTTTACGAGATAGCAGAAATTATTTTTGTTATATTGTTTCAAACTGATTGCCAGGAGACAAACATGATTAAGTGATTATAGAACCTGTCTGGATGCAAATGGTGACAATGACTTTGCTTGTGACAAGAAGATACCCAGTACTGGTCATGTATGTTGTGAACGTTTTATAACAGCATGGACTTATGACTACATGTGTTATTAACAGGGTGCTATGTGGCACATCTATGCTGCAGATGATGCAGATAAGATTCGAGCCTGCCTTCATCAGGTACGTGTTTGTTTTGTACACCACCTGCTTGCAAAGCAGTGTACATTATGTACGTAGTGACGTTAGCTATCTTTTTGTGACAGTGAACGCAATTAATTTATTTTGGTGTATCCAATATAGTGGGATACGTGGTGGCGTAGTGGTAAGTATGCAGGAATTCGAGCGTGGCAGCTGGCAATTTGCAGAGCGCAATATCCTTGGGCAAGACATTTACTCTCAGATTGCTTCTCTTCACCTATGTGTATGCATGTAAATAAGTACCTGGCAAATTGTTGGGGGACAAGCCTGACAAAATGCTGGGAGGGGGGTAAGTCGTAAGCCTGTGTTGGACTAGCATCCCATCCAGAGGGAATAGGAATACTCTCAGTCACTTTATGCTACAGAAACCAGAGTTAAGTGTCGATTCAGATAGGTCATATAGACTAAAGGCGGACTTTACTTATGCAAATATAGTCCCTTTTATAGACCCTAGTCAGTTACCTGGGTTATCATCCATTCATTGAAATAAAGCCCCTTCTGGCTATCCGTATA
>JANVCJ010074458.1:0-12076 GCA_026413505.1 Epizoanthus ramosus
CACACGATCGGCATAATCGGATGCGCGACAGCGATTCCGAGTATGCCGATCGTGTGCTAGTGTGCTGATCCGGAAGTTTACCGTATTATGAATCGATTTTGATTCGGAAACGAAGGAAATTGTGATGCCACGCATTGCTGAGCCAGTGACCTTGAATAAGGAGCAGAAGGCGGCGTTGGAGGCCTTGGTTTCGCGTCGCAGGACGGCCCAGGGCCTGGCGAAGCGGGCAAGGATTGTGCTGGCCTGCGCGGAAGGTCTTCAGAACAAAGTTGTCGCGCAGCGTTTAGGCGCCCACAAAGAGACGGTTGCGACGTGGCGCAAGCGGTTCATCTCGGACGGGATTGACGGTCTTTATGACGAGCCACGTCCAGGCGCTCCCCGGACGATCAGCGATGCGCAGGTCGAGGCGGTTATTGTTCAGACCCTTGAAAGCACGCCGCGCAATGCGACCCATTGGAGTTCACGCATGATGGCGACGCAGAGTGGTATCTCGACGACCAGTGTACAGCGCATCTGGCGGGCCTTCGGTCTGCAACCCCATCGCACGGAGAGCCTCAAGCTTTCCACCGACCCGTTGTTTATCGACAAGGTCCGCGATGTCGTGGGTTTATATCTGAACCCGCCGGAGCGGGCTTTGGTACTCTGCGTCGATGAAAAGAGCCAAATTCAGGCGCTTGACCGCTCGCAGCCGGTTCTGCCCATGCGGCCCGGTCAAGTCGAACGCCGCAGCCACGATTACAAACGCCACGGCACCACATCCCTGTTCGCGGCCCTGAACACGGCAAGCGGCGACGTTATCGGCAAATGCTACAAGCGCCACCGGGCGACGGAGTTCAAGAGGTTCCTGGTCGAGATCGAGCGCCGGGTTCCCAGCGATCTGGACATCCATCTCATCATGGACAACTACGCCACCCACAAGACGCCGGCGATCCGAGCCTGGTTCGCCCGACGGCCACGCTGGCATGTTCATTTTACGCCGACCGGCTCAAGCTGGTTGAACATGGTAATTTCACATGACCCTTCTAAAAGTTCGAGTACTGGGGTCCAAATTAGGAGGCCTGGGCGGCACATACCTATGAAAAATAATTGTCCGAATGATCAAGCAACGCTTTTACATGAAAAGTTATTGCGGTCTGATGGAGATTACAATTTTACAAGTTATAAATGTTTAGCTAGGAGTGAAGGGAATTTCACAATATTGAGAATATGACATCAAAATAATTATTTTGGTGTATTTGTAAGAAAAAAGAATTATGCTCTTCTTGATCTTCTTTAGACTATTATTGATTTGTCATTCAGAATGAAAGTGTACGTACCGGTACGTTTTAGTTTTTAAAAAATTATCATCTTTTATACTCTATTGGAAACTTATATTAAAAATTCACTCAAAACGAGCAAAAGCCGAGTATTTTTAGCAACCCTACTTCCGAAATTTTTGCCCCTCCTAAATTTTGAGTCTGGCTACGGCCCTGAATATTGCTGGGAAATGACGTTTTTAAAAAGAGCGAAGTGTGACAATTCAACCTTATGGTTCCAATGTTGTCCCTCTTTGAATCAGATACTTGTACATTTGAACAGACAAAGTCAGTAACTGATCATCAGCAGGAATACATTTAAGAATGGGTGCAATTCTGCAATTAATTTCGGCTCCATTAAATCCTAGGCCAATGTAGAACATTTTAGGAGGAGCCACCTACCATGTGACTCATGTTCTTTACGTATGTAGTCCCCCTAGCTCCCGGGGGAGGGGGTGTCAATACTCCCCTAACTTTTTGTTGTGGAAGTGTGGTCCGCTTCGTGAAACTCGTACCCGTTTTCAGAGAAAACAACTATGCGAAATTCACCATCCAATTTTAGACTCAACCCTGAAATTGATGCCCATTTTCGCGATCCAAGGTTGCTGTCTTCGTTAATTTTACATGAACTGGCAATGGTACGCCAAAACTGTATGTGTTTAACTTTCTGTTACAGTCATACAAAATTCGTGACAAAGCCGTGTCGAATTCAGTATTGTAAAGCCACAACGAAGATCCGAGATATACATGCAAAATTTTGAGCTTAAACACCAATGTCCTTATTACGACAAGCCAGAAACTGTTTTTCCGCCCTGTCGAGCACACTGTACGTCCCCGCAGTTTGTGAGGGAGGATCCCCCCGGCCCCTTTCCCCCTTCCCCGTGATGGGGTCGCGGTTTTGATGCAGAATTCGTTCAAGGGGTATAAGAAGCATGTCTATGCGGGAGTGATATATAATAATAAATAAAATATTCTTAGTTGCGCATTTTTGAAAATGCTAAAATGTTAAAAACGATAAACTTATTTAAAGACAGTGATATTATTAAAACTGATAATGTTTCTTGAACAGGTAAGTCTTAAGGGCTGATTTAAAGGCTGAAGTAGACTGAGTAGATTTAATATTTTCCGGTAATGAGTTCCAAAGGACGGGGGCTGAGTGGGAAAAGGCTCGTTGACCATAAGTTGTGGTTCTTGTTTTAGGGACAGTGAGAAGAGAGCGGTTTGATGAACGTAAGTTTCTGGGAGGACGATATTCTTGAATAAGATAGGTTAGATATGTTGGAGAAAGGCCATGTAAAATTTTGTAGGTTAACAGCAGTATTTTAAAATTAATTCTTGATTCAACAGGAAGCCAGTGTAGTTGTTTTAAAATCGGCGAAATGTGGTCTGAACGTTTCGTTTTGGTAACTAAGCGTGCCACTGTATTTTGCAGGCGTTGAAGTTTGTCTATTTGGTATTGTGGTAATCCGAACATAAGGCTGTTACAGTAGTCCAGTCGGGATAAGACGAGAGCATTGACCAGTGCTTTAAGGTCATCCTATACGATGATCATAGATTCCATAATTATGCTCACAAAATAACAATGTTTCCATTTTAATCACACAGTAACAAAAATTATCAGTTCTGATTGGTCGAGAGGAGTGCAGTTCATTTGAAATTGAGTGCAGCAGAGTGAAATTGAACGCTGATTGGACAGTGAGAAAGCTGTAGTCAATCAAATCACTGCTACGTATGCGGGTAAGGCACTATGAACGAGGTTAGGAACAAACGTCCATTTTTTATACAAGAAAATGTGACTTTGGAAACCAGAATATCGATGCAGATTTACTTGAATAGTTGTGTGTTCTAGAGAGGAACATATTAACCCAACACACAAAGAAATCAACAGCGAGTTGCTATAAGCATTTCATTCGTGAAGCACAAAATCTAAACACGTACTACAACTAGTTTTTATTACCGTCTTTATTATGTTAATCGCCGCTGCTGACATCTCCTGGACTAGAGTAATGTACTAGTCATTAATATTATAGTTTGAAATAGCGCGGGTGGAATGTCTCATACCTCACATACGTGTTCTCCGTTGGCCAGCGGTGGTCCCCAGTTGTAGTCATCACAGTGGTCTAGCGCCCGGCAGCCGAAGAGACAGAGGTCCTCAGAAGGCAGTTCATAGGACAAAGTAACCGGACCCTTCAGATAATGATCCTTTACAGTGGTCCCAAAGTTGTTGACTGGACAAGTTGCATCTGCAACAAGAAATATGGAAACATCTCGTATCTGTACTGTGTTTACGTACGCGAATAAAGAGAATAAAGGTGGACTTTGTTGTGTTCGCGTAATAGCCACAAACATATATCCTGTATGAACCTAATTTATTAGATAAAAATCTATAAGATACCCGGTACTAAAATATTAAAATTTATTGAAAAAAGTTATATCTTTGTACTTATAGAAAGATTGTTTCAAGATACATACATACATATATACATACTTTTATTATCATCTCCCCAGAAGGGCGGCTTTTCAGGAAAGTTAGTGAACAAAATTAGTTGAACAAAATTAGTGAACAAAATTAGTGAACAAAAGGTAGATACGTTTTATCTTCTCGTGCCGAAATAGGTAACACACTCGTTCGCTGAGCTCACTTGTGTGCACTCGAAGGTAAAAGCGATATCTTCGCACAGCCATGTAAGGCCCTTCATAGTAATTACATAATCAGCAGTTCTATGTCATTGTAAGTAGTCTTATCGAATAGTCAATCGAATTCGTCCCTACCAAAATTAGTCCGGTTAGAACACAACAGACTTCAATTAAGATTCATATTTAGATTGGACTGAATCGCATAGTATAGATGCATCTCGCGCGATGATTGGCTGAAACCGATCAGAGGACGGTGCGATTCTTCCTAGTGGAATCTGCACTAGTGTAGATTCAGCTTTTCGCTGCACTCGCGCAACAAAACGGCCGTCCAGCGCCCGGCCACAGCAATTAATTTTTTTTTTGTAGTTGACTAAACACGTTTGAAAACAGCATTTAAAACTGAGTCAAAGTTTGAAAAACATTCAGAAGAAATTGGTCCATTGCACAGTATTTAATAATTGTTGCGTCGCGGCAAAAGGGAAGGCCTGAAAAACTTCGAGTTACAGTTTGACTTTTTTGAACGACTGAAAAAGCCTTTAACAATGAAAGGCACATTGAAGCAACGCGAACAAGATCGGGAAATTAGTGAACAAAAGGTAGAAACTGGCGATCTAACAAATTGAAAAGAGCCTCAAACTGCTGCTTCAGTTTTAACATACACGGAGGAAGAAAATTGAGATTTTCAAAATCTGAAAAACCAGACATCGTGGCATCAACTTCAGCTGCTAGCACAAGTGTAGTTAATGCAGCTGTTGATGAATTAAATATCCAGGCTACCGGCAAACGACCAGAGTCTTTTTTAGTTTTTTCGGGAGCTCTGGGAGGACTATTCACTGGTGCAACCTTCAACAATTCTCTGGTAAATTTGGTATCGCGTGAGTGTGGGCCGCTCTTGAACTTCAACTCTGAACAGCGAATTGAACTCGTAGCTGAAAGGGAAACTTCAGTTTAGTTTCTTGTCAGACATTTCCAATGTTTTCAAATCGATTTACAAGAATATTGAAATTCTTTTTAAAGTACAGATCGGTATCTTTTGTTTAATATTTGAACTTGAGATGTCACATGCTGCGTTTTGTGAGTCCGATAGACTTGGACAATCAATCTTGTCCTGTCTTGTGATAGTTCCACTAAACTTTCGCAAATTCTGCGACTTTAAGTTATTTGGAAATTTGATTTTGGATTCAAGATAGCTAGCACAATGTCAACTATGCATGACAATTAAAGTGAAAATATCTAAAAGGAATCAAAATGTAAACTGTTCACACCACAATGCCGAAGCACTGCCACACTGACATCGATCTCCGCTTCTGAATGAACCTTCCGATTTGATTGGCCGCTTGTTGACATTTGCAAAGAAATGGTTCTCTGATTATGCGCGTGAATTTTTCAGACTTTTTACGCAAAAGTTCTTTCAGTTTCATCTATACTAATCGCGATTCGTGCGATATTATTTTATTCGTGAAGTTTAACGTGGAATACACGAGTCAGGCAACTAATTTTCCTATAGAATTTACTAGTTTACTTCAGAAACAGAAAGGGGACTTTACGCCCTCCAAACGATTCAAGATTCCTTCACAAAATTTGAATTTCAAATAGATTGTTTTTCTATAAAAATATGAGACAGAGTAGGACTTTGTATTTAAATACACGAAGAAAGTTCACATAAATATTTGATAATTAACAAGCAATTCTATTGTTATGAGTTTCATAGGTTATTTTCTAAAGCAGCAATATGAGATGCTGCTGAGCTGTTTTCATATACCTAACAGACACCTGTGTCCCCTCAATACGTGACAATTAAGAATTGGAGTGACGGTTTAGGATTAGGATTGTGTTTACAATTTACGATTGGATAAGGGTTGGAGGTACTTTTCATGGATAGAGTTGTGGATAACAGGTTAGATAAGTCTTGGTCGTCTGAAGCGCAACAAATATCAGATATTGTGAAGAATACGTCCCATGCTAAGAACCTAGGTTAAGACTAACCATTTCTCCTTAATCCTAAGAATAGCTCTAGCTGTAAACGAGTCTCGCGGTAACTTCAACTCCAGCCTTTGACTTTGTGCTTTTAAGTCTTGATTTTTCCCAGCATTAAACTATTTCGTAACAAGCTTATTAAGATTTGTTAATACTTACCAATTCTCCAAGCGATGTAAGGCAGAAGAGCAAATACAATCACCATTCGGGCAGTGACGTGATTGTTTCGGAGCCAGCGCACACATTTTCCGAAGTACTTCTTCGAAATGACAGATCCTCGTTTTCGCAGTTCTCTTTTCTTCATACCTTGAACCTGTCAAAATAGCAGTCAAAATATAAAAGGAAGACAAATTGAAAACAGTTGATTCCTGAATGTGAGACTATTTTGCAAACGTTTACATCGTTATATTTCTATTAATATTTTTACTTGTCTTGATGCCTCACGCAAATTTGCCAAGTGGAATTATTGGTCGGGCCTACATAAAACTGAAACAGTGAAATTCACCTGCCACGAGTTAATTGATATTTCAATAAAATTGTTTTTCTGGTGGGTGGTACAATACGTTTGAATGGCAAAAATATTGTTTTCACATACAAACATCGCTTATTAGACTTTCTTACAAAGTAACTCTTAACTTTCGTTGTTACTGTAACATCAGGGAGTCCATCTTTGGCAATCCATTGTTTCTGAAAATCCTATTTCACATACGTATATTTTTTGTAATTTTTAGAGAGTTTAAGCATCGCTATACCGCGAACGGGGAAAGACACAGGCAGCAGTGCTCCGTTTGCCATCGCTCCGCTCCGCCATTATTGTTTTGTTGCCGTTAGTGCGGATTTTATTGTTTTGTGGAAGCTTCGTATAAACGCGGTGCTGTCAAATGTCAAAACTCAAATTCTCGGAGATGGCGAATAGAAAATGCACCCAAATTCAGGTCATTGAGACTACTTGCTGAAACTTCGTTATTTCTGGGTCAAAACAAAGATTAATTGTGATTGTTATTGTATAATAAAAGACAAACTTGTTTTGCAATACTACTGATATCATGCCTGCAAGTATATTAAACAACTACTTCCCTACGTGGAGGTGAGTTTGATAGACAATTACGTAGCCGTGAAGCAGTTAAATAATTATCATTTACCAGGATCCGACACCAATGGGAATAATTGTTTTATTACATAAACAAAAATAAATGAGAATTGTTATGGGCACAAAAGACTGTCTCAGTGAAGGTAACCGTCAGCCGTCAAACGGTATAAAATTCTACAGTCATCCGTCAAAAAAATTATTTTTCATCGTCAAAATTCGTCCAATTAAGATTAACCATCAAAACGGCCAAAAATATTAACCGTCAACCGTCAAAATTCGTTCAATGAAAATTAGTTAAGTTTCATCCATGGATGCCGAGAACTGGGTGAATGGTATTGAATATAATATTCCTAGTTTGATTAACCAATCAGAACGCGCATTAAAAGCTATATGCTGGAGTGGTATATACTAAATACAGACTACTTAAGGAAATCGTTGCATATTCTACGGTATCTAAAGGGTACTGAAGGACTGATAGGTACCAATATTTACCCCTCCCCCAAGATATCCCTATTTTCGTCCAATTTATGTCTTGAAAAGTTTGTTATTAGGGGGTAACCGATTCCGTAGATAGAACAACTCACAGGCTATAACATCGCATGCAAATGAAAAATTACTATAGATGTTCTGTTTGAGATAAATTGCCTCGCTAATTATTAGCGTGTGTTTTCAAAGTCGTTGTATTAAATTATATCTCGCATGATATCAAACGCATTGTGTTTTTGTTTTTCTATAGACTGCAGTTTAAATTAAGTAATTAATTCCCTAAGGTCCCGTTGATACTGAACTCATTTTCAAAACTCTATATATTTGAAAAAGTTCTGGTGTGGGGAAAAACATCTGTTTTTCATTTTCATACATTTTCGAAAGCTTCGTCTTGCTGTGAAAACAATCACCGTTTAATTTCCGCTGTTTTAGTGTCAGCGATAGGCCAAAACGTACATCAAAGACGTATCAGTGCATGGGCATATAGTTAAATGTAATTGAAAATTTTCGTTTAAAACAGTCAAATTTGAAAACACATTTTCTGTAGATATTTTAAAAGAGCTACTGTTGTCTTTGGACCTTGATATTTGTGTAGAAGATCTCAGGTCACCTGTGATAATTTGAGGGGGAACTTTATCTTCATCTTTGATTTACCTAGCTTTGTAAAACTATCCGCATCAGAAAAGATATATCATATCATCTGCAAACAAACTTCAATTATAATTTCTAAACGATTCTGCACACTGCTAACGCATTAATCGCTTAGCAGTTTTATATTTAGATTTGGGTAGAATAAGTATTTAAAAGAATGTATTGTATATGTATATAATAATAGGTATAAAAGAAGAAATCCTAAAAATTAAATGCTGTTTACAGCAAAATTAACTTGATTGTATAAGATGGAAGGTTATCGAAGAAAATTAAATATGTATGCTTATTTTAAAAATAGATAGAAAAGGAAATAAAAAAAAAAGCTAAAGAAATGTTTGATTAAAATAGAAAGTAATTTTTAGGTTTCTTTTAGCACTTGCAGGGGAGGTGACTTGAGAAATGGCGATTGTTTTTTCGTGCGGCGAATAGAAAAGATCATTCACAGTAAATCTTGAGTTTTGTTGGCGGCATTCATAGTACATCCTTTGTAGTGGAGAGTAGTGCTCAACCAGGTTGCTCGAAAGGTGGTTAACTCTAACCCAGGGATAGAACAATTCTAAATGAGAATTCTTCATCTAGGAATACATAATCCGCTGTTTATAAAGTATCATTGAAACGTTCCCCAGAAACAAAGTTGCGTAAACCCGAGATAAGGGCCCAAATTAGTCTATAAAGCAGTAAACCCAATCATGGGTTAAAATTTGAACCTCATTCTACAAGGTAGTAAGCCCAATCATTGGCTAAAATATTAACCCTGGGTTAACGTTATCCCACTTTCGAGCATGGGCCCAGCCATGTAATCTTTGTTTTAAAATAAACAACCCATTAAAAGCATTTTCTCTTCCACCAAGAGAATCAACCCCCACACAATCTGCATCTAAACAGCAGGGTAGACGTGGATTCGCTGGATTACTTGGGGTTAATATCTCGATTCTGTTTGGCTAAGATGCCATACATAACTCTTACCGTTCATGATATCATTATGAGTATGACTGTAAAATTAATGCCATGAAATGTCATGCTAAATATAATGCCTTGCAATTAAATTTATTTTTAAACTGAATAAAGGAACGCTAATAATGTAACCATACTAGAAACATATGACGATCATAAATAATTGATTATGCAAGATTGGATTTAACGTAAAACGTCTTTATTCATGTGTACATACGATTCTCAAAATGTACTTATCCGAATAAACGAAAGTTGTAAAAGCGTCTACTGCTATAAACATCTTAATAACCTCGTTTGCTCTGTCTGTCCGGAGAATATTTGCCCTAGGTCTTGAAAGACCGATGGCAAATATTCTCCCAGACAGACCGAGCAAACGAGGTTATTAAGATCTTTATTACATGACTTAATTTTGCTCAAAATCGTGAAAAGTAAGAAAGTAACAAACGATTCATAATAAAATTCTTTCGATATTATATTTAAAACAATTTGTCATGCACTTCCGGCTTTGCAACCTCAGCTTGAGACAAGTGGGCCTTTATGGCAAATGACAGACCTACATTTCAGCCAATCAGAGCGCGGGATTTAGTTATTGGCCCTAAAAAATCAGAGTTGTCATGTAATAAAGGGCTTTTAACTGTGCTTGGTGTTTCGCCTGAAGCCTCGTTAAGAAAACTCTTTTCTGGCCTGTGTTATGACATCTCTTAGCTATAAAAGCTTAACGTAAAGGAAGTGTTGTCGGTTAAATTATTTTTGAAAGCTCCTGGGATCTGTAAGACAGCCATACCGACACGGCAAATTCACTCCATGCTTGTTCATTTGTTGTTGTTGCTCTAAATCTGTCTTGCGTTTCCGCCATTCCGATAAATCTTTTTTGCAAATATAAATCGCTGGACAAGGCAGTTTCTGGCGATGTAGTGACATCCGTTGCCAACAACCTTTCCAATTTAGTCGTAGCAACTGAAATCTGATAGCATTCCAGCACACAAAATCACCCAAGGTTAACAAGAATTTTAAAACATCTTTTCTTTCGGCCGTTGCACTGTGGACTCGGTGTGTCGACATCTTTCCACTTGAATGAAGTACAAATTTTGTCATTTCTCTGCTTCATGTTTTTTTGCATCTATAGTTTCTCCTATAGTGAAAATTATCCTCGTGTACACGTTGGGGTAGAATTTGGAGAGGAAAAGATGTGACCAACTGTGAACGAAATCCTCACCTCGCCGCAAGCGGGTCAATTAAAATTTAATTGATCTCGGCTACCGAGTCAATTAGTGATAAATTGACCCGCTTTCAACCAATCAGAAACGAGCATTTATGCTACCCGTATTATTATAATTGTAATTTGATTGGACGCTGCAAATGGGTAATAATTTAATTATATTGACGAAAATTCATTTGGTTAGCGGTCACATCACCTAATTAATATCAATATTTCGGCTTTATGAGTGTCTGAAAACTAGACAGTGGTTAGAACAGCGTTGTGCTGCAGTATAAAGAGGAACGACGCGGAGGACAGTCGATTTCCACGATATTTCCGAAGGGTACCCTTACCCAGCTAGTAACCATGGCAACATTCGTTTCTTAAGTGCTTTTATCGTTTTCAAGTTAGACCACTCCACTAAAATGCATCATTTTTAAAAACAAGTTACAGAAGTTGATTGTGATTCAGCTTGATCATCTAATATCTTCCATCTTGTTCAGGTAAAGGCCATTTGTCCAATCAATATACACGACTTTCATAATGGCATATGGCGCACATGAAAACGAGGCCAGTAAGTCTTCGCGTGTGAATTCTGTGCTGGTTTTCTGGCTTTCGGCCTAGGAGTAAAGTTCCAGATATGTCATCTTCATATAGAGCAACAGATCTTTTGTTTGAGAAGCATTCATTCAGCATTCGACTGTCTTCTTGTTTGAACCAAGACTTACTGACCTCGTTTTCATGTAAATAGTCTGCGTCGTCCGCCATTATGAAAGTCGTGTATATGACTCTTGCTTATTTAAATGCCTATTAGAACAAATGTTTGCCATGCCCGCTCACAATCCGTATGGCACCAAACAGAGCATGCTTCATGATATTTGCAATACGGCAAAACTACACTTTTGCATGAATTTTGTTCTATTTTTCTCAAACGTCCGGGAAGATACAAATTCAGTACCTTTTGTCAGCAGTTCACCCTATGACTTAAGGCAAAGTTGAGTTTTAAAATTTTAACGGTTAACTGTTCGCAGCACATTTTCAAATTCTTAACTTTTCAGGTATTTCCAAATAACACGTCCTAGTGTCTTCAATATCAACAGCGTTAATGTGATTTTCCTTGGAGATGTGTACCAAATTTCATTTCCAACTACTGACAGGCAAATCGGCTGACAGAAGGACAAGATCTAGCTTCACTATCTAACATCAGTAAATTGACTGGGTCTTAAAGTAACCACCTAAGGCAGAGATTCATATCGATTTTAATAACAAGCTTGAAATGGTAAAACAAAATCTTACCATGAAATATCTATCCCGTGGCTCTGAATGGCCTACATGTTGTTTGCTGTAGAGACTGATTTTAGGCAGTTTTTCAAATGATCTGATAATTAAACAGTCGGTATATGTGCAGTATCAAATCAACTGGCGCTATTAACAGAGGAAGGGTGATGACTTTGCTGCAGCGTTCTATTTACAAAATCAATGCCTTTATATTCTATGAACCATATTAAGTATCAACAACTAAAATTATAAAATTTTGTGGCTAAACGTACTTAAGAGTAGCTTATTAGATTAAAAATATTGCATCATAGGACAAAATGATGGATTTTCAAAATATGGAATTTTCGTAGTTTGCATATTAAGTTGATTTTCGTTGATATTAGTATCCTGGCCCCGAGTGGTTCAAAGAGTGGATAAGCTATCCGCCGGATATGTGCTAATTACTTTCAAAAATAAGTCAAAGATTGTCCAGTTTCTTGTTGATTTATCTATCCCTGGTTATTCAGTGAG
>JANVCJ010074469.1:0-12075 GCA_026413505.1 Epizoanthus ramosus
CTGTGATAGATAAAAAGAATAAAGCGAAGTTTATTCATTGTTTAACTTACCTAAAAACCGCTGCGAAACTCGAAAACCCCACAGAAACTCTTGCATTCGATGATCTCCACGTTTCTTGAATCATCGAAGAGTTCGCCCACAGGTATCCCAGCAAAGAAGCATTGGATGCATGGTCTTGCGCGCGGGTAATGCTGGGATATGCATTCCGATCATTCCAATCTATCCATGCATTCCGATCATTCCAATCTGTCCCGCCGACCCAAAATCGAAAAACTGTAGCCCCGCAAGTTTATAATCTGGCTCTCCCAGAATGCAATGCGCGCGTGTTCAAAATGGCGGCATCGCGGCGATAGCAAGGTGATAGCAAGATTAGATTTGCTCGCTCGCTTACGCTTCGCTCGCAATAATGTGCAATATTGGCAGTCTGAAAAATAGTGTAGACTAGTCGAGTCAGACTGTGTATTTTCAAAACAATATAAACAACTGCTAGTGTCTATTTATAGGCAGCGTGGTGCAGTGAGTTGGTGCTTGGACCCGGTATCCCGAGTCGAGCCCAGTCTACACTCAGTCCTGTGCTTTTATCTGGTGATCAAGAGTTCAAGCCCAGCTCAGAGCCACGTTATTTTGTAAATTGCCAGCTGGAGTGCCTCCTGCCAGTTGGGGATTTTAACCCCTGGAGGCTTTAATTTCATTCATTATTATTTCATCCATTTCGTGGAGCACCTGTAAACTAGCTGATGGCTAAGTGTGTCTCCACTTTAATGTAGCATTTATTTTTATTTTATTATTATTTATAAACTGATGCAAACATGTTAGATGTTGTAGAGCACAAAAAAAAGGTTATGAGGAACACAAGGTTTCTCTTGCTTCTTGAGTGATCTACATAGCCTATTAAAAAGTCTTGAGAGGCTGGAATCAAACAAGAATGACAGAGTTAATGCGAGTTGACAAGAGTTGAAATTGACTGGCAGCTCATATACACTGTACTCTCATAGACTCATGCACTCTCATCAAGTTATTTTATTTTATTTTATTTATAATAGCTTCACCATTAAATTTACAATTGAATATAAATGTGTTAAATAATCCATTTCTACACTGCAGGGGATGTACCTGGTGCCCTGGATGACCTCAACAAAGCAATTGATCTGAGTGGCGGTCGTGGAATGGCAGCAGCACAGTCATTTACTCAGCGAGGAATGATTTACCGCCTGGAAGGTGAGGCTGCTAAAGCTGTGGAGGACTTCAAAAAAGGAGCAGCCCTGGGGAATGCATTTGCCAAGAGTATGGTTGTCCAGATGAACCCTTATGCCGCCTTGTGCAACAAGATGTTATCAGAAGCAATCACTGGTTTGCAGAGAGGAGAAATGTCATGAGCAGTGAATATGCATGATTAATGTGGCAGCTATCACAAATGTCTCTGTGTCATGTGACTTGCGCAAGTCTTTCATGCAACGAGTTATGCTTAATAGGTGGAAAAGAGCAATAACATTAGTAACATGACTACTACAGAGACTGGTGAATATTTATTGTCAGAGTTTATTGCCCAGGGGGAAGGGAGATTACTGAAATTACTTGCATTGTACAAACATAGCTTGTAAGCTATGAATTCATCTTTTAACCAAAGAATAGATGATTCTGAATACAAATTAGTTAATATAAATATGTTATCTTGTAAAACAGATTCCTTTATAATCTCACATTTTGTGAGGTAAACTATTTTGAATGTTGCTTGTGAGTTGCTTGGCTTATTTTAGATGGTTAGGATTGGGGATAGGCAGTAACTACAACTTTTGGCTAGCAACTAGTAACCTGCAACTTTGCAAAGTTTATGAAGATCCTTTAATAGTGCTAGTAATTTATGGCTATATATAATTACTTATATTTAAATGGTCCAGAGTGAGTACATATTCAGTATGCGTGTAATATTTTAAACAAAGATACATTTGCCAATAAAGATTATACTAGTAAAACTCACAGGAGTAGGTGAAGTGCTGCCAAGTACATGTATGCATTGGGCTCTGGTATGGTGTAATAATTATTATAATAATTATGATAAGCAAATGTAAAATGCAGATTCCAAAGGCTTTGTAGTTTGTAAGAAAACAAATAAAATTGCAACTGTTGTCAATGTTTTATATAAACACAACCATAGGTATAATTTGCAAAATAAGTAACAGTTACAAGTTAGTTATGAGGGGGGCATTGGGGGTATCAGAACACCGCAACACCGCAAAAAAAATAAAAAATCACCGCGTCACAAGATACAGTAACACCGCAAAAATCTGCAAATAATTTCATTTCACAGAACACCGTAGCTTAAAAACAAAAACATTGCACACCGTAGGGTTTGAGATCACCACAACACCGCAATGTGGGATTTTATTCACCGAAATACCGCACACAAAACTAAGCAACACCGCAACACTGCAAATCCCAATGTCCCCCTCAGTTATCTATATGAATAACGTTTGGTATTTGTTTCATAATTGTCAAGGTGATTACTGTAGTTGAATGCGAATAATTGAGCTACCTTAAGAGCAACAATGTCATTTTCCATCAAGTATTTTGTTGCTAATAAACTATTAATAACCTGGTAATTCTACAATAATCAAACGATTTTTTTCTCAGAAAATGTGTGAGTAGTTAGCTCAGTTGGTAAGATCCACAACTGCTAACCAGGAAGTCCCAGGTTCGATTCCCAGCCTTGGACGAGAGTTATGTTTGTAAGACCTTCATTTGCCACACTTTCTGTCTGTGGATAGGGACTTTAAGCCATTGGTCCCCCAGCGGATGAAGAGCCACTCTGTGGATATGCCATCTAACAGTTTACATAAAAAGCTCATGATCATTAAGCAAACACAAAGCAAAAGCAGTACCGTGAATCATGTGTTCGGATAATTATGTGAGAATCCTCACCCAGATGGAGATGAGTCGCCCAGAGGGAGATGAGTCACCCAGAGGGAGATGAGTCACCCAGAGGGAGATGAGTCACCCAGAGGGAGATGAGTCACCCAGAGGGAGATGAGTCGCCCAGAGGGAGATGAGTCACCCAGAGGGAGATGAGTCACCCAGAGGGAGATGAGTCGCCCAGAGGGAGATGAATTGCCCAGAGGGAGATGAATCGCCCAGAGGGAGATGAGTCACCCAGAGGGAGATGAGTCACCCTGGTTTATATTAAAGAAACTTTGGTCGTCCGCTGTATCTCTAACTGAGGGATTTACGATACATTCCAATCAATAAAGACCCAAACAAACTTGTCCCACCAGGCATCAAGGTTTCCTTTGGCTTTGTTTTAATACAATTTTAGTTGTTTCGCTTTCCCTTGACTAGAATATTCGAGTTCCACTGCTGTAGCCGAGTTGTTTCGTCAAAGCAAAGAACTTTGGAAATAAATGTATAATGGAAATTAATTAACTGATAACAAGCGACAATAAAAGCTCCAGACAAGCGATAATTTTGTAGTTGAACTCACCAAGCGTTTGATCTTGGAAATGCCGTTACAGCTCTTGAAGCCCGATCTTTCTTTGAAAGAGGGGAGTTGAATGTATCATCTGGTGATTCCCAAATCGATGGTTTGATCGTCCGTAGCTTGTGTTTACCATAAGTTCTGATTTGGTACACTCCATTCTTCCGTTGCATCGTAAAAAGAAATAAAAAAAACAAGAAAACAAAATCAACAACAATCACAAAGACACGATGTTCAAACTGTGCCGAGAAACATTCGAATCTCCCTCACATTCCAAATAAGGCAACACTGGTGCCCAGATCCCAATACGGACTAAATTATAGCGACAACTTGATGTATGCTTTGTTATAGTATCCAGATCCGGTTTTTTTCATTTTTTCCAGGTTTATTCTCTTTTCCAATTTTTAATCAATATTTGTCTCCTGCGCAGGGAGTAGAGTATTAAATGGTCAAAACCATATAGAGTAAAATCTTACTCTTGGGATACATGAAAGCAACAGGCGTAGCTAAGTCGGCTAGTGACCGCTAGTCCGCGGCTTTCGGAGTGAGGGGTGTGTTTATCATGTTCTGAAGAAGCCAATAGCGGATTAGGCCATACCCACTTTTTTCTCTGTTTACAGTCATTTCGGATCTTTGGTATGGATATAAGTAAAGTAAAATATAGTGTCTTTCAAGTTGTATTTGATGTATTTAGTTTATAAACATCACATGTGATGTCAGTTGAAAAAATAATCGTAAATTGGCCCGGATGTAAAAATCATTTTGAACGCTGTCATGGTTGAGCTGAGAATGTCGTTGTTGAAAGTCGGATTTGGTCAACTGCCGTGATGGATAATAAAAGCAATATACGGAAATGAAACTTTCTGATAATTATGAAAGCTGAGGAATATTTACTATTACAAACAACCTTTTTTCTTATATTTTTGCCACAATTTTTTTTTTTTGAAAATCTTCAAAATTTTGGGTCGGTCAGACGACTGTAAACAGAAAAAAAGTGGGGATGGCCTTCCAGGTTATTTGCTATTCACGCCCTTGGTAAATTTTTTATTACGCGGAATACTGAAAGACAGAAAAGAGGCCGCAAATACGCGCGCAAGTACATGTAACAATAGATTATAGGTTTGGTTGGCGGGCTGGGATTAATTACAAAGACTATTAGTGAGTATTACAAGATTGCATCAGTTGGGAGAATTTCGTCATAATTTATCTCCTCTTCAGGTAGCTATTCACAGTAAAAGAGGTGTTAATGAAAAAATCTAATTTATCTATTAATTCTAGGACTTTCAATTTGGAATCGTCTGTAAACCAGAATGAGCTGAAAGACGTCAAAATGACGGGGTAATTATAAAAGATAACATTATTGTGGCGTGGCATCGTAATGACGGGTGAGTAATGATGAAATGAAACTGCTGTCGTGTGAGCGCGGTGTTCGACAATGAAGGAAAAACTGATTTTGGAGCCATTTGCGTAATCCATGCTTCCGAACAATCATGACAAGAATGCTAGCTCCAATTATTCTATGCAACCATATTATGTCAACATTGCGTTCAGGTCTGAATCAGAGGCCGGTATCACGTTCACAAGTTTGTTTAATGAGTAAATTTATCCTTTCATCTTCTTATTAAATTTCTGTTGTTAAAGTCACTTTTTGATAACCTGATAACTGAAAGGTCAAAACGCCAGAATCCCACAATTATAAAAAAAAATCACATTCTTTTCTAAAACAACAGTGAGTGATATTTATTTTGAGAAAAGCAAAAGTTTTTAAATCACTTTAAGCTCAATGGTTCTCCTCACTGGGAACTGCAAGCGAGTCACCAGTCTTCCCCTTCTGAGATTGTAATTTATGTTTCGGGGGGACTGGGGAGAGTAGAATTGTTCTGTCTCGTACGTGTGTACACGGGGTCCGGCTTTTGTTGACACAATTTGTTTGTTTAGTTATACTTGTTTGGTTTCGTGGGTTTACTAGTTATCTTGAAGGTACATTCGTTTTTACGAGCTTTTTCTAATTTCCTGGTGTGTTTAACGTTTAGGAGTAATTAACTATTCGTTTGTTTTCGAGATTAGTGCAGCATCAAGCCATGTCGCTGAGCGAAAACATATTCCAATGCTTGTCACTCGAGGCATTGAGAATGTCTCGCGCTTAATGGATAGATGAGAAGACAAGATAATGGTCGCCAATTGATGTCACTTCCTCAGATTTCGGATTTTCACCGTGTTGAAACAGTTGGTGTAAGAAGAACCTGGTGTTTCTCTGCCGAATTTTCCCGTGAACCGAAATCGTTTATTCACCTGCATAGGAAGCATTCACACCAAGGACAAGCTTAAGTTAACAAAGGAGTTATTAGAAAGTGATATAGATCATTCAGATACATCAGCCACGAAATCAGTTGAATCGTCGAACGGTGAAAAGCTGCTGATGAGTTACAACATAAGTGTGAAGGGTGCGAATATTCTGCCTGCCGTGCTCAGACCTATTTCTGACATTTCCACAATGCTTCCGACGAACACATCGACTACAACAGCAACAGAAATCTCTGACCTCGAAGAAAAGGAACCGTTTTTTTCGCTTGTTCTACGAATAACACTTGCCTGTATAATCTGCGTGCTCAACCTGTTGGGGAATGCGATGGTCTGTGCTGTTGTCAAGCACAACCGCAAACTACGTAGCTCCAAGAATTACTACTATGGGTTGTTCTTGGTTAATTTATCGATTGCTGACTTGACTGTGGGACTTTTCTGTATCCCGTTTGTGTTGTTTTACTACGAGGCTGGCAAGTACCCTTTTGGTTTCTTCGGTTCTCAGGCAGCGTGTAAGCTCGTACCGACCATCTCACTCATGTGTACTGGTGCGTCGATACTCAGCTTAACGGCCGTAACACTTCAACGCTACATGGGCATCGTATACCCAATGAAAGCAAGACTGACCCGAGGCAAGGTTAAAATTCTCCTTGTTCTCGTGTGGTTGCTTGCATTTATCGAAGCTCTACCGTCTACCATAGTTTTGGAGGTAATACGCGAACCGCAGGACAATGAGTATAGCTGTCACGAGTATTGGCCACTAGACTCCGATCTAAACGGGAAGGGCTACACAATGTTTCTGTTCCTGGTACAGTATCTCATACCAGTGATTCTCACAGGAGTAGCATATACACAGATGGCTTTGATTCTCAACCGACAGAATAAAGAAATGGAGGGGAGGAGAGTGGCAGATGTAATGGCCAAAGCACGACACAGGAAATTTATACGGCTTCTTGTGGTGTTGATCGCCAGCTTTGCGCTGTGTTATCTGCCGAACCATGTGCTGTTTTTCTGGTATGACTACGGTAGCGGAACAAAGTATCCGAAGTTTACTATCCTCATGAAGTACTCGCATGTGTTTATGTGGGTTAGTAGTTGTCTTAACCCCTATCTATATGGAGCATTAGATGTCTCCTTCAAAAACGGTTACAAGAAAATTATTCTGCAGTGTGCCAGACTAGAGGGTAGAGCTAAAGTGACCCAACGAAAGCTCACAAAGAGGTTGAACAGAATGGCGTCTACTCGTTCCTTCAGAATGGCAACAACTTCAATTGCAAACGACGAGCCTGACGATTCAATAACTGAAGACAACTCGTACTGAGCTTTCTATTCATATTATTATCAATCGTCAGTGAAAATTTTAAAGTAGCAACCGAAAATACTCGTCATTTCATAACACCACAAAAAATGCAGCCAGTGAATGTATTTCAATGGATATTTTGCTAACCTAAGTCCGTAAATTGCCGCTGTTATGACGTACTTCACTACTAATGTTTTTCGGGAGACACAATCAAGTAATATATTTACAAGTGTGTAAGATAGCTTTGTATATAATAATAGCAGTTGCCATTTGGACTATATTCTTTTATTGTTAATAGGTTCAGACGGCTTTGTTTGTGTCTTTACTGTATTTTAATCCAGCTACGAGTGAAATAGGTTTTGTAGGACGCACTGCCAACTATCTCCGTCAGTTTTTGCAATAGTGTTGTTTGCTACGAGTCTCTATTTGGGTGGCACTTTGTGAACAATCCTCCACTAAACGCTACGTTTAGTCGAGTTACCTGTTTAGAAAATAGCTTTCTTCGTTCAGAAAGAGTCCGAATTACTGTGTTTGTATTTGTATTCAATGGTTTCTATTCAAATTATGGCTTGTATTCAAGTACAACTAATGACCTGTAAAAGCTAGGTGCTGTGTCCAAAATGAAAAGAACAACCCACATGGAAAATTTACTAAAACTTAGTTGTATCTGGAGAATGTTCCAAGTTCTGAGGTAATGGTGAGTCATCACTCATGGAACCGAATGCGTGGATTTCCACCCGCTCCACGGGCAGGGTGCTAATGCATTTACAAGCGACTCGTATTCCCGATAGACTAGGAATAGAATTGGTAATTAGCGTAATGACAGGGCGAAGGCAAATGAAATGCAAGCAGTAAAAGCCTTCGAAAGACATGTTGATAAGATTGTCTTAAATGCTCGGGGTAACGTGAATCTGTACAATCAAACGACATTGGAAAGTACAAATGTCCTTGGGCTGTAAGTATACCATAAAGTTAGTATATGAACACCAGTATTCTACACGTTCCATCAAATACTCTGCAGCATGTGAGAGCATGCCGCCTTTCTATTATTCTATATATAATAATAGCAATAGTCTTTCAATCTGCACGGCCCTATTCAAGGCGGGGGTACATCATTTAGGATCAGAACCATAATTACTCCCTTGAAACCAAGTCTCAACTAAATGATCACAAAAGACACTACTTATATTTATGGAAAGTGTGAAGCATTTGGCATTCAGAGTTCAGTTTAGTGTCCTGGGTCTGTTGATGAAGTAAATATGCAGAGAGGCGGAGAGTAAAAGTCCTGACAGCGGCAACAAATAAAGTTCTCACTTCTCTATGATGTACTAAAGTAAACATGTTGAAGATGCGGATTTGTCCAATGTAAATGTTGCGACCATCAAAATAGATTTTATGCAATTTTCGGTAAAGTTTTGAAGATTTTTATCGTTTGACACACTCCCTTGCCAAGGAAAGGCAAGGCAAGCAAGCAACAGGCGCGAATTATGGGGCACAGGTAATCTGTCTTCAGTTGTCTGACTATTTTCGGGCTTTCAGATCAGCTTTGTATAATTAGCCGAATTTTGTATTCATGCAAAACATGTTTGGATAAACACGAAGTTAAGTGTGGCCTCTTGATAGCATTTCAGAAGTTATTTTTGGAGTAGTTTCAATGAAAGCATAATCGCTGAAAAAGATACGCCAAACTGTGACAAAACCATTTTCGATTTTAACCTATGTAACATATCCTAATTTGCCAATATTACTACAACGACACTCTGTAGATTGAGGCATGACGAAGCATTCCTATGATTCTCTGTACATCTTGTACAACCGTAATAGGCAACCAAACTATTTGTATATTGCAGAGCAAAATGATTGTTTGACACCCTTTTGTTTAATACTGTTGACTGTTTGTTCAACTTTCTCTTGTCGATGTCAGCAGTGTGCGACTCGATTACACGATTTACGGCCTCCAGCTCTGGTGCGAAAGGAGTATCATTATGTATAAACGTTTACTAGCAAAGCTATTGTTGACTTGAGGTGTGTTCCATAGCTGGAGCCAAGACAATGGGCTTATTTTCTATTCTATTTTCCACTGGATCGAGCGATACGATGATATTGCTCGATTCTTGTCATCTCAGATCTGTTGTGATTACCACATGCCGAAAGAATTCTAAAAGTTGTCACCTTTCTCCGTGGTCCCATCTCCAAAATTATGAATCTTTTGAGAGCTATAAATGAGAAGCCAGAAAACAACGTGGAAAAATGAAAATGAAATGCAAAACTGTTGGGTGGAAACTGATAGCGTTACAAGATAACTTTTAAATAAGTTCACAAATTGGCACCTCCAACTGGGAACAACCACTAAGCCACTTGAAAAGAACTAAATAACAAATTTTAATAGATGTGATAAATTGTTCTGCTTCTATCAGAGTTCACTGAATTATGATGACAACTGCTGGTAAAACTAAAAGCATTTCTCTTTTGGCCCCTTTCTTGCTTGGGTTAGTGCGAATTGTTCTTTTAGTGATAATGTTTGGTTGGGAAGACTGGTTTTGATATATTCATACACTCATTGCGTTGCCAAGAATTGAAATAAGTCACAAACGTTTCTCTACTGCTCTAGTCTAGTTTGTCAATAAACATCAGCAAGCAAAATGAAAATATAGAAACGTTGTAGCTAAAAATACGGTCTATTACCGCTAATTGCTCGAGACTAATCTCGCTTCTTACTTCCGCTTTTGGTCACAATCAATGGTCTGTGCGTTAAGATGGACACATTTAAAAGCCCGGCACAATTTTTTTCCCAGAACATCACCGAACGATCGACGCAAACAAAGAGCTAAAACAGGGTCATGAACTTTAAATACAGGAGGCGTAAATTAATAGAAACAGTGATTGTTTTCAACCTATGAACTGCAGATAGAATTATAAAGTAAAGACATTGCATTCCCAAAGCAGTGATAAGACGCGGCATAATCATTAGTAAACAGTCGGCGTTGCCAAAAATGGCAGTCCTAACTCACGGCGTCAAAGTCCTCCAGGCAGAAACCCCGATGACTTTTTCTAACAACTAATCTTGTTTTTTATTATGCAAAATTGAATCCACACACGATGTTTTATCTATTTTAAAATCTATTCTCTGCGAATTAAGAATTCATGTTTCTTTCATCACATATAATGGTGAAAAATTTGCCGCTGATGCGATAGCGTACCGGCAGACGACAGATGCCAGAGAGATGGACTGAAAGATACAGGTGTCTTGGTGAGTGCGCCAATGGATTTGTCTGAAACTCCACCAAAATGAAAGATTTTCCCTTTAGACCGCGCGCCGAATCAGTTATTTGATCTGCACAATTTCATCAGGTGTACCAAAGCTTATTAAAGATTACACCACTAAACATATAGTAGATCAAAAATAATCCGTCCATGTTTCTAAATGTCAAACTTCGTATATTTATCAGTTTTGTGAAACCTAAAGTAGAGATTATACATTTGATACTAGATCGATCTCTATCCGCATAAATTGAAATTGAAGGAGTTTTTACACTAAACAATTTCTTTTCAAATTCATTTCTTTCGGGTGGGGATTGTGACCCACTGTGGCTTCTAAACTTTATAGATATCTGACGTTATATCAAAAGGAGCTAGCAAAAGTATTTAGCATCAGTACACTCGTTTTTTTCTAAGACCCGTTTTTGCAAAAGGAACCGATGCTCAACTCCCAATTGAATTTGGTTAAGAACATTGTTTCCCATTTGAGTTTGGGAAAAGAGAGATACATATCTAATAATTGAAGTTCCTTAAAGACTTGGCACTGCTTTCTCAGTTTAGTGGTTATTACATTATTTATCTCTTCCCAACAGAACAATACTGCATTTTAGAGGTGCCACAGCTCCACTCAAAAACAACACTGTCAGGCTGTAATCGCCAAAAACATAATAACGTACAGTCTCACTCTCATCCCAACTCCAACATTAGATGTTCTCTTAGAAATAGAGAGTAACATGTAGTTTATAGTTGACAGTTTGTCAGACTACGAGCAGTCCTGCTTTTCCTTCTGTAATCCGTCGAGAGTTGACAAAAAGGACGCGTGGACAGAAATCGCCTTTCGCATGCTGTACGATCTTTATATTTTCGCCCGATTCTCGACGGATTACAGAGGGCCGAAAGAGGGACTCCTTGTAGTCACTGTAATTATTCTCAATGCACACACGATCATGCAAACTGAGTCATTTATAGTCTTGAATTGAAGTCAATTTTACGTTTAGATTTGTATCAGTAGCCCCCAAATAAGTACATTGAAACAGATCCTTCCAACGCCATTGTTGTGCGATAATCTTGGCTGTTCATCTTGCTTCTGTGCTGATTAACAGCAGCCAAACACGTGTGTGTTGCAGTCGATCGTTTCGCGGAGGCGACACCTAATTACCGGATTTCCTAATCGTGATTGTTCTCATTAACACGGACAATTAACTTATCAGCTAATCAGTCTTACGCGGGTACATCAAACACACATGCCGAGCACGTTGAACGAGTCACTCTTTTGTGAAATTACTATCTCGCACGCGAGGAAAACTAAAAATAACAACTAACAAGAATGATAATGGTGGGCAAATGAGAGAACGAGATACAATCGGCGATAATTGGAATTTGTGTCATGCACTGCGCAGATGACGTCACACAATCAATTATTACAGACATATTAATTTCAGGAAGGTTAGAAATATATTTGAGTAAAATGGGAGAAAAAAAGTGAAGAACTGTATACTCTCGTATTTCAGAATATCGCGTCATGCGCAATGGGAAATAGACGTATTTCATCCAGAATATCGTGTATTAGGAAATCAATTTATTCCCATAACACATGACAATTGACATGATTTGCTGGACCCGCTGGACACTTAGCCTCCGTTGCAGACTAAATGCGCGATTCACTTTGTTCTCACACCATAGTCTGCGCACTCCAGCCGAGTTTTTTGTTCTGCGATTTCGACCAATCACCGATCACCTTCTATCT
>JANVCJ010074480.1:0-12075 GCA_026413505.1 Epizoanthus ramosus
GTAGATTCAAGAACAATAGCGAAGGGGGGGGGGGGGGGTATTCTGCAATTGCTCTTGATATTGTATTGAATGAAAAGCGGAAGAAAGGGAATGGGGAAATTATAAAATACACAATTCAGGTTCGAATCCAGGAAAAATCTGACCGTTTTTCAATTTTACAAGTAGTTTTGAGGGTGTCCAGGGCTGGCATGCTCCAGGCCCATAATCAACTCCTTATTATATCATTAGTTTTATACGAATTCAAACTGGTGTAATCGGTAAAGATAGTAATATTTTGTTGGATACACTGATGTACCACAGGCAACCCAGGCTATATGTACGTGTGTTTTGAATAGTTATAGTATGCCTATGCCTATGGTGTATTGGACAAGATCAGAAATAAGACTTTGTATGAGAATTTACATTCGTGGCAATATCTCTGCAAACTGGAAATACTGAAATAAAGTGACCATAGGTTACCTCAATTGTATTTCATGTCATCTTTATTTCAGTATTTCCAGAGATATTGTCACGAATGTAAATTCAGTCTCATACAACTAGTCTTATATTTCCGATCTTGTACAACTGGGAACATACTTTCAAATATTTTTTTTCGCTGCAGAATGGAAGGTAAATGGTGCCTTCTGGTACCGCTAAAACGGACAAAAATGCTGTGAAAAAACCTACACTACCCTCAAAGCTAGGGAAAAGTACTATGCCACAAAGCTTGAAGAACAAGGTCACTATTGGCTCTTTTAAGAAATACTGAATGCAATAATTCACCTGGGTGTGTGTTGAGATTTGATTTGAAGTGCCGGATGTAACGGAAGAGATGTCTTGAGAGCGAGAGGGAAATTAAAGAGTTCGAAAGTGCTGGACCACCAACGCTGAAAGCTCTGTCTCCATATGTTTTTGTAGAGGATCTTGGGATCTTGAGGACAGATGAGTCGCTTGATACATACACACATAAACTTTATTTATACTCGGATTTTTGTTGATAGCAAAATACATATGCTAGTATCTCCGTTTAGCACTTTTATAGTTTATTATGACCGACACTGTGTCAGTATCATTTTTTGTAATTTTGTACTCTTTTCCTGGGGTCGTTTGTAGTCGAGTGGCGAATGGATGCGCGGACAGATTTATTGCTATCCGAGCCGCGCGGGCTCAAGGTGAGCAGGGTGGCCCATCATGCATATCGGTCCATAGTTGGATTCGATTGGTAGTTGAGGTTTCATTTAGGATCTCATCCATTCGTCCGTCGTACAAGCCGTATACTCCACCTAAGAATAGAAATACGCTGCCTGTGAATATAACCTTGACATCCTGAAGAAAATGGACACGTGCACGGCTCCTACGAAATCCTCATTTACAGGGCCATGTACAAGGACATTACTGAGGGGGACGGGGATAGGAAGCGAAACTCCGCGGTCGGAAATAGTATGTGAGACGACAAAAAAAGCCCAGAAAGTCGGAAGTAACATAAGGAATAAGTTTCAGTGATTTGGTATACTCTGCACTATTTCAGCGAGGTATACTTCAGGATCAAAGCTAAGAAACATAAACTAGGATGAGAAAGCGCCTTCTGTTCTATTTTTGGAAATGCACGCAAATGCTCGAAAAGGTATTTTTAACATATTTGGAAATTTTTGAAAGAAATCGAAAAATCTTCAGGAAATCTCAGCTATCTTCGGAAAATTTTCAGAAACGATCGGCAGTTAGATGTCTGGTGCCGCCTTAGGGATACAACATGGCTGCGGTTATTAAATGACTAGATCTACAGTGCTACAGAGGACCGGGAAAATTGTTATTTATCACGTGTTTGAGCACGTGGCTTATCGCTTTTATTCCACGCGTATAAGTCCTGGTAGTTTATGGATTAGACAATGATAAAAACATCTTAATAACCGAGTGCGAGGTCTGTCCGGGAGAATATTTTGCCCGAGGTCTTTCACTGTATGTACGAAAGACTGAGGGCAACATATTCTCCCGGACAGACCGGGCAAACGAGGTTATTAAATTTTTTATTATATGGCTCATTTGTATTTATTTTTTGTTTCTTTCGACATTGTTTTGAAGTCCGCTGCAGACGAAAAGTCTGTACGGTAAGTTACGGACCTAAGTTTCAGCCAATCAGAGCGCGTGATTTGGTTATTGGCCCTAGAAATCAGAGTTGTCATATAATAATTATTGTTATTATCGTTTTTGTTGTCAGTTTTGTTGTTGTTGTTGTTGTTGTTGTTGTTGTTATTTTAAATACTTTTTATTTCTCCTTGGTTAAAGTTGTTGGCTTGTTTAACCTAACTGAAAGGATATAGCTGGATGTGCTAGTAACTAAGAAATCGTTGTTCTTGAAAATTCTCTGTCGTGATGTAAAACGCGGAGAAAATGTAGAACTGATACAGATAGATACAGATATATACAGGTGCTCCCCGCGGGGCTTTTCAGCAACCTGTTTACATGAAGTACAAGGGTTCATCAGTTGAGGGACTGAGGTATTCTTGCCGTGCGAATGCCGTATTTGCGTTTATGCAACGCAGACAGGGCAGAAACCCTGCATACAAACTCCTTTGGTGGCCAAGAACAAAATATCGCATACGCAAAACGTTTCCGTGCATACGCTTTAGAGATACAAGATCCTGTACTTTGGGAGAGGTGATATTTTGATCAGCAGGAAAGATAAGATTCTAGTAAAATCTCCATGTAGTTTTACAGTAATTGTATATGGTTTTGTCACAATAAGTAAATAACAGAAGAAAACACTAAGACTTTGGCGTATTATCGCCTCTTAATTGATAAAACATAATAAAAAGAGCTACCTTGGAGATTTTCCGCCGTGTATGCAATGCGTGCCTCAGATTCATGCGGCTTTTAAACCTCACGCGACCTGCCACAAAAAAACGGAAGAAAATAGAAAAAGAGAAAGACGTTTTGGTAAAATCTTAAAACTATTACTATAAGTTAGGGCGATAATCATGCACGAACAGCAATTATTTAGTACTTTACAACAAACATTTCGTGAACGTTCTAGGACATTCAAAGTAAATAAACTCCCCCATTCACAGATTAGAAAAACACAAAACATGAAACACGAAAGCCCCTTCAGGCGTTGGCATAATGCATAAAATGAAAATCTATTACTCGTCAATGAACCTGTTGGCAGGAGAAATTATCAACGCTTTGAGGTGTTGATAAGGAGAAGACCATTGACCTAGGCAAGGCCAATCATTCAGACCGCGCCTTCACGGCAGGGGATTCACCATTTCTGTCTAGGCCAATGCCAAAGGTCAGTGTCAACTCGTAAGTGGATCACTGATTAATAGTCCTGTGATTAATAGTCCAGTGAATCATTTTGGGTTTGTCTTGCCAACTCTTATCGCGGCGATATCAACAATCTGTATTTAGTTAGTTGTTCCATGTGGAACAGATAAACTAAAGTGAATGAAACAGCTCTGTTAGCTGTCATGTCACAGGTGTATAGGTTGCGTTCAGACCCGGATAGCAGTTTTCTCGATGAGCGAGAACACCTGACACTGAGGGTAATTTCAGTTTTGCGCCTTGAACATCGTGGCGGCGGCGCTTGACAACCCTTCTGGTTTCCACAACTTACTTACGGTGTACGGTGTACCGCTACGGGTACGCATAAACCAATGTTTAAGACACTAGCCGCATGAGGGGTGGGGAAGGGGCGTGAGGCATGCCCGTCATATACATACACGGGGGGATTTGAGATTAAAAACCTGCACATGATATGGAACTTTGATCTAGACGCCGGAAGACGAGATCATTGCTAAACTGCCAGGGTTGTTTAGGTGAATTAAAGAGGAAAAAGTAAATCTACTCCACGCGTCCACATCAGACCCCTTCCTTTAAAAAAAACATTGATAGATGCGTTAGTGATTTTCGTGGGGGGAAGGTTGCATTTATATGATCTACGACTCCACCTCGGTCGATCCACCTCGCTGAGCTGAGAACGAAAGACAAAGAGCAGGCATCACGGTCCGATGACAAGAGCCTTTCGTACTAATACTTTCAAGTGCCATCGGTTATTTTGATGACAAATGTCTGCCCTACTCTGGTATAAATTGTTGTGTTTGGATGGTCCTATCTTTGGATTGAATTATTTGTAAAATCTTATTTTTAAATCGAAATGCGCTCCAGGGAAAGTGTGCTTGCTACAAGCGCTAAGCGGGAGATGGAGTTGAAATGAGGCGCTAACAACACTGTTATCAACTCGTATTGCACGGCGGATGTTGAGGGGGCAAAAACGAAACGGAAGTGGACGCTAGCGGTTTTTATTTAGAACTGAAAAAATCGGTCTCTATTCTGTGCTTGCATGGGCCGATGGATATCATGAATCATGAAGGCTCATTTGAATTAGTTGGACATATCGTGACATATCCCGTCAATTTTTAATGTTTGTAGAATATATCAGATCAAAACAGTCCGCCACTTAGAAATGGAAGATAGAATCTTTTGTTAAGGATTTGCATTTATTCCGAAACAATGCATTCATTTTGGGTTTTGTCTTGCCAACTTTTATCGCGGTTATTAGCGATAGAGCTCACTGATAATACACCAATCTGTTCTCGATGATTGAAGACCTTTCATTCAACTACTTTTAATTTTAGCGCAAAAATATCCGGCTGGCTAAACAAAGAGTTTCCTAAAACAGAGAGGCTTTTTTATTTTTCACCCGCACAGTCAGAGCCTAGCCACGCGGGCATAGCGCGCATTCCTGCATTTCCCGCGCAACACACAAACACTCAAAGTTTGTTCAACAAACACTGGCTATTTACAATTCAATCTATAAAAGCAAACCCGCATTTTTTAATTGGTTCTCTGTCCTTGACTTCTCGGTAGCTCTTTGAATAGAACTATTTTCAATTAGATCCCGCCTTTTCGAGTTTTTGTTTCCACTAAAGAACGCGTGTTTAATTGGTTTGTCTAGGTGAAGATTCTTCTCATGGTTTGACATTGTGCCAAACTGGACAATCATCTCCAACTTCCGGAGGTCGTACTCCTGGTGCTTTCAAATAATCCCCTAAACACCCAAGTGTATCACTTTCAGTGTTCAGATTCATCTTTTAACAACCAGCGCAGCGTACACACGAGTCAGGCAAGCAACATGGAGCGACGGCCAGGAATCAGCGCCCTGATTCTTGTTCTCAGCACCTTGGTTCTAAGTCAGTTAGTTTCTGTCAATGCGCAGTGTGACCAGAGATCCAAAAACGGCCCTCTCTTTTGCTGCAAAGGCAGGAATAGCAGTTGTGTCGTGGATGAAGTTGATGTGGAACATAACGACCATCGCCGAAGCGTCTGTTACTGCGATGAGTTCTGTAGTTCGGCTGGCGACTGTTGTGAAGACTTTGAAAAAGTGAGTCGCATATGCGCTCGGCGAGGTAAGATTTGATACACACGACTTTTCTCCTAAGACCTTTATGGCTTTATCTTTATTATCTAATTTGATAGTGAATGGTGCACATATGGTATGCCGCACTCTTTGTTGACCAAGTCTAGCTTGAGCATAGAAACAAAGCCATGGCAGAGATAGAGCAGCCGGCTAAATCACTCATTGGACCTTGTCATTGTCTTGTCGGGTCGATCAATGTCGACTCTACTTGTAGTTGTTTCAGTGCTTACTTAACAAATAGACTTTGCACATGCATATCGAGAAATTGAACTATGTTGGTTCTTTCTAAAGCTTTTTGTTTATTTGTTGCTGTCTTTATAGCATTCAAAAGCACCAGTGCTTGGCTATATAAACTGTGCAGCGTGATTTAAATGACAAACGATGAAACATGGCCCAACTGGCAAGCGTGGGCGCGTGGCCGCGTGACCGTCCTTAATTTGTGTTCGAGTGTATTGCGTAGCGACCTCTGGTGTGCAAATGCCCCAGTTATTCAAATATACCATGTCGTGAAGACGTAAATTCAAATTAACTGCTATTTATAAATATTGCTGTCGAGCGTCAAGTCAGTCCGATGTGTTTTTTAAAATACTAATACTATAGAGACCTATAGACTTGACGTAGGTGCAAGCGTGGGTCTAAAATGAGATATCACAGGCGGCCAATCGGCCTATATATTAAATAATGACACATGTGCTCTTTTATCTTCACTAATTTATCATTACGGGTTTACAAGTAACAGAATGGTGTGCTCACTTGCATAGCATACTTGCATAACGAATTCGATGTATTTAGATATATAAACGGCTCAACTATGCAGGGCCATGCAGCATTTAATGGGCTGTGAAGCACTGTATGTCTTGTATGTGCAGTATATGTATATATTGTATATATATTTTAAACTAGCGAGAGTCGACTGGAGTTGAATTTTGTTTTTGAGGTTTTAATATTGACTGATCTGTCAACAGAAGTTTCGATTGACGACTTTGCAGATTATGTAAAGTTTGGAAAAGAGACAAAAGATAGTACAATGTTTTGCTGAAAGACATTCTTTCTCGCAATCTTTTTAAAACTAGACAGCTTGTGTTGGTATTAGTAACATAGAGACGCTATGCCAACATTGTACGGCGAATTCCGTGAATACTCAGCTCACTGGAAACATCTCAAAACATAGACTTTATCCCAGCTTCGTTTAATAGCGCAAAACAGCACAAGCACGTTCCATTTTTTCATTTCAGTCTTCCTCTTCTTGTTTCCATAATAATATCCAATCATTGTTTTATAGCAGAAATATTTACGTTTAAAACTTCGTGTTTAATACTGTTAGAAAAAACAAAAGTAAATAGCGATAGAGTCAATTCTCTTTCTGTGCTGCGGATCACTTTTGTTTTCAATTGTATAAAGTTACTTTATATGTCAGTGCTTTGGGTGCAATGATTACATAAAATTGAGGTTGAGAACTTCTCTTGGTTCACTCCCTACATCCGTTGACACGTGGTTTTAGATCTCTTTTACTATTTTTCCGTCACTTTTTTCGAAAACATTTTCGCAGTTTCAAAACGAAAACAAAATTCCGCGAATTCAAATACCAAACTCTTGCAGATCAATGAGCTCTCAGAAAGTTCTTTTAAATATCTTACATTTTGTAAATAACACTGTTCAAGGATTTGCTTTTCTGAGAGCCACCTTTCACCTCTTGAGATAACTAAACGGCGTGATTCCTTCACCACCACGGCCCCTGGGCTTGATTTTAAAGAGCGGTCAAGAATATTTAGTGTAGCGAAGATGTTTTTGATTCTTGACCATCATTAAAAAGATATTTTTGTATTTTCAACGCCGGGACAGATGTCATGTTAATACGGGAATTGATGGGGGTCCCGGGAGTTCGAAGCGTTTATAAAGATTAGAGTTTTAAAAAAGGAAATTAGACTGAAATAAAAACATGTGTAAGCTAGTCTCGACAGCTTTTCTATCCAGACACGGTTAAGCCAATTGAAAATTTTCGGTTTCTATGTTTACTTGACCTCATGTACTGATAACGACTTAATAACCTCCAGGGTCAAGAAGAGTTCGCCAACTTGACGAAGATATTCAATCGAAACTTCACAGCAATTAGGAAGAAAAGTTTCAAAAACTTTTCTTGTAGAACATTCCAACCTAGTGTTCAATCACTGAAGTTAATGGATGTCCTCTTCAGTCTAGCTAATTTATACACAGTTGTTAACACCTCAAATGAAGCACCTTTTATCATCCCATTTTTCGAATAATTTTCATAACAGATTGCTACATGGAGGGACACTTAACCTTTTAAATCAAGGAATAACATTTTTGCGTGCTTCACCATCACAATACACCAGTGTTTATTATTATTGTATATTATAGTATTTGTAACAGTAGTAGTAGCAGCAGTAGTAGTAGTAGTAGTAGTAGTAGTAGTAGTAGTAATAGTAATAGTAGTAGTAGTGGCAGTAGAATTAGCAGAAGTAATAGTAATAGTAATAGTAATAGTAATAGTAATAGTAATAGTAATAGTAATAGTAGTAGTAATAATAGTTGTAGCAAAAGTAGTAGCAGTAATAGTAATAGTAGTAGCAGTAGTAATAGTAGTAGTAGTAGTAGTAGTAGTAGTAGTAGTAGCAACAGCAGAAGTAGTACTAGTGGCAGTATAGTAGTAGAAGTAAAAATAGTTGTAGCAAAGTAGTAGCAGTAATAGTAGTAGGCCGTAGTAGCAGTAGCAGTATAGTATTAGTAGTAGCAGTTACTGTAGTAGTAGTGTAGCAGTAGTAGTAGTGTAGTAGTAATAGTAGTAGTAGTAGTAGCAGCAACAGTAGTAGCAGTAGTAGTAATAGTAGTAGTAGTAGTAGTAGTAGTAGTAGTAGCAGCAGCAGCAGCAGCAGCAGTAGTAGCAGTAGTAGTAGTAGTAGTAGTAGTAGTAGTAGTAGCAGTAGTAGTAGCGGTAGTAGCAGCAGTAATGTGTTGGGCTTGTTGTCAATCACCGCAGGCGGTTCGGCTGCATTGCGAAAAATACAGCTCACGTGGTCAAACCGAAAAGATTACAAGGCGCCTCTGGCAGCCGCTATACGGCCCATGTGCGTCTGTATCAATTGAATTTGTGCGACCTTCTTTCGCCACACCGTCCGTGGACAGGGACGTCATAAGCCGTTGGTCTAGTCTCTTGACGTTCTTTCGGGGGCCTTGAAATAACCAGAAAACAGACTAAGAGTAGGCTAATACCGGTGTTGGGGTCTATCACCTCCTCTCTATACCATAAAGTGACTGTATATTGAGATCGTACACAACCCCGGCTAGCGGTAGCCTGCGGCGCCTTCAATGCTTTCGGTTTGATCTCAGAGTCAGAGTCTGTAATGCGCAGTTGAACATATTAACATGGAGATTGCGCAATATAAATGCAATATCGTCCGTTATTACACAGTACAAATAACCCCAAGAGAGGGACTGGAGCGAGTACAAATACCCCACGATATTCGTACTATGTACAGTAAATTTTCATTTTTCAGGCTGAATGTGTTCTCATGTATATGGTACTTTTTTTACCAAATTTCAGCCTGAGTGTTCTTAATCCACTTGTACTGTACTATAGGTTGGTTATTTGTATAGTAGGAAGCCCGCTCAGAGCATTTTTGAGGTTTGAAACATCCTGAATGCAGTTGTATAATAAATCTCTTATTGAACAGTATAGTTTGTAGTATTGCTGGATATGTTTACTCGTCAAAAATCCAGCCATACTGCACACCCGACTACACTGTTCAATAAGACCAATAAGATATATTTATCATTCTCATTAGCCTCATTAGGCGAGCTCACCAACTTCATGTAGCGTCTTTAAAACAGCCTGCAAAAGACTCTAATGAAATTATTTATTATGATTGTTATTATATATTATTATTATTATTATTATTATTATTTTAAAATATGATAGCGGATTTTGTCTCCCCCCCCCCCGCGTACCTCGGACCGAGGTTGTAGTGTCCGTGACGTCACGCGTTCCAGGAGAGAAATTATTGATGGCGGACATGCAAGATCAAGAAGTGCCGTAAGCCTGCTCTATATTACACCAAGAGTATTTGGAGGTGAGGATTTTCCTTCTATGTATAATTTACATGCAGCTATAAACAGTTTGTAGAATGGTAAATTGTGTTTATAAATATCCGTTGTCTCTGTGTTCACACTGCCTCGTGGCTCGTCGGTGAACTGACATGAGTCATGAGTGATGAGATGTATACAGACTATCACTATGCCTGGAGACATGCAAAATATTGATTTAATATATGTAGTGATTTATTTATTTATTTATGAATTACACGTTTGAGGATTTATTGAAACTGATGACTAGGAAAGGCTAGGAAATTGGTATAACAAAGTAGATAAAATCATGAATGGCCGCGGGTTTGATTCACAGATTCAGATTTATTTCAACTCAAATGTTTATATAATTAAATATATATATATTTTTACAAGCAAATTTACATTGACGAAGGTTTCCTGAAACTGCAAGCCATATCTGGGAAGAGAAACCTCGATCAAAATTACCAAATCTTAGCAACAAAGATGCAAACTAAAGCGAAATACTGATGCGCTTTAGGTTTAAATTTGCATTTTCCATTTCACGAGCGAAATCTACAAACATCAACATGTAACTTTCATCACTGGTCACAACATTAACATGCACAGCGTGCCCGCGGCGTCCAACAACACAACTCAAGTGAGCTCTTTAATCCTCTTTTGTTCCTTTCTTGGTTTTACAACAGTACTTTCAACCTTCATGTTGTGTTCCTGGCTTTAATGCATGTTAACTGGAACTGCTAAGAGTGATTTCGTACATGCTCGGCTGTGGTTGCCGGCCCCGGCCTCTCCGCATTTTGTCGATCATTGCCGAAACCAATATATAATTCAACTGTTTCCTAATTGTCCAGTTGAACTAATCTTCAACTAGAAAGTCTTGGGAAAGTTAGGAAAATATTCGACAGTTTGGTTTCGTTTGTTTCAGAGGAAATCGGTAGCCACCATGTTGAGTTTTGTTTGTGCGGTGGCCTTGAGCACCGGCAATTTGAGACAGTATCTCTTAATCTGCAAATTCCCATTTCAATGATTTCACACAGGTTTCATGTATAGTGAAAAACTTGACAATTCTGACAAAATTTTCTTCCTTCTGGTTCTTTGAATTTTGCTGACCTAAGACAAGGCACAATATGGGAATTTATTAATATGGGAATTTATTAATATGGGGATTTATTAATATGGGAATTTATTAATATGGGGATTTATTAGTATGGGAATTTATTAATGAACTCAACCCATATAATAATATACTCTTATTAAGCAAGTGCGAGGTCCGTACCGTAAGTTATGGACCTGAGTTTTCCTTATGGCCCGAGAGCACAGCTCAATTAAATTCTGTAGTCGTCGTCAGAAAAAATTCATGTTTTGAATTTTCCGCTTTAGAGATATATAATTTGAGACATTTATATTGGGCAAGACCAAAGGTCAAGCCAGAAAGCCATAAGTATTCTATTATTTCAAGCAAAAATATAAATATGTACAGAGCTCTGTATTAATAAATACACAATAAATAAACACAATAAATGCACTCTAATAATAACAATTTAGTAAGCAATTGTCGGCACAGTACAAGTTACAATGCAAATGTTGAGTGAAGAATACAAAACTGAAACTATACTTTGTGAGCCAAGTCTGCAAAATATGTTTAACCACATGAAACTTGAAAATACAAATTATGCATGGTTGTGAAAATTTACTGTAACTTGACAATTATTAAAGTTCATTTTGATCACTGGCAAAGTAAACATAACAACAAGTGAGCTTTTGTATTATTTTGTATTCTTGTGTTTTGTTCTGCCATCAGCTGCTTTTATCATCCTGCATGTCCTCGGACTAATAGGATTAATAAATATGTATGTGCATGTATGTATGATTATGCGTGTTAGGGACTCGGAATTTATGAGTGTTCCAACTTTCTTTCCTTGTATCATATGATAATATTATGATGTAAAGTATTGTTGATCTCTAATTGTAAATAGCACTCTATAAGAAATAAATAATAACAATTATTATTATTATTGTTATTATTATTATTATTATTATTATTATGTATCTTGTGTTGAAACTATCCTCACTCATTCACTTTTCTCACTCACAAGGATATTATCAGCACTCAGCACAGCACTGCTACTGTATGTAATTGTAATTCCTCCATTTTTTGCATGTTACCATTTCAGAACCATGCACCAAATAAAGGTATATGTTTTGCCACTCTTCTGCTTGCAACATTTTGCAATGCTGACAGACCCGTGTTCTGTGGGGAGATAGATTGCCCAAAGAACATTTTGGAAAATAGAACAGCTGTTTATAAGATCAGGTGCTATCAAACATACCACTGGGCTTCAACTATGATTACAGGTTTGTTGATTCAATTAAACACAATGATAATCAGATTCAGTGATGGTACATTGTACATGTAGTAGTTAATGCATTTATTTTATCCCAGAAGTACTCACACCAGAATTGTGGGTTGGGGTGTATAGCAGGCCCGTAGGGAGGGGGGGTGCGAGGTGTGCGAACGAACCCCCCCCCCCCACGACCGTGGAGGTCCGACTTTGGTCCGACCTGAGTTAAAATTTAAAACATAGTATATTAAAAAAGCGCCT